>OX451741.1:265829825-266100843 GCA_948472305.1 Vicia faba | reverse complement strand
AAAAAAGAGTTATTGTCGTTATTATGAGTTTTACAGAGAAGTTTCTGCAAACACAAGGTCAGAGAAAGATTGCTCTATAATTGAAGTATTTTAGTGTTTAGGGTAGTGGGGTTTTCCTTATATCCTGACTTCGGCTTAATTCTCGTGAGAATTTCTCCTAAGAGATGACAATTCATGAGTACTATATTATGAATTTTCTCTTGCATGATAGGTCATTAAGTTATTTGTGGAATTGACATGTTTGTTTATGATTGTGTATATGATTTTTGATTTTATGTTTTGTTTTGAAGAAATATGCATGGTAATAATTTGATTGTGTTCAATTGTTTAATGTGTTACATGTTTCTGTTAAATGTTTTCCCTAAATGTGATATTGAGTTGTGTAGGTTCAAGATAACATCATAAAGATGGTTTAGATGCAAAAATTTGTAGGAAAATAGAGGAAACACAACAATTCTGGATTTTGCTACGACCAGACCTTAGTTGTCTTTGTTTTCTGTACAGGAAAGGCATATTTTGCCTTGCTACGACTGTAGTATTAGCTACGACCATACTACAACATATTTTATTTTTGATATGAGGTAGAATTGAAATTGACATAACTTAAGTTTGGTAGCTCCGATTTAGATGGGATTAGTAGTGTTAGAAATTTAATTTAAAGATTTACCTTGTGGTAAAGTTTCCTAATACTTGTATGTATTTGTAATGTTGTGATTAATAAATGATTGTGAGTTAAATTAAGTCATGAGTCTAATGTTTGGTAAAACTATTGGAAGTCCTAATGTGACGATCAAGGTGAATGTGGTTCGAAAGAGAAAGGAGATTAAAGAGAGATTGACGTATATTTTGATCATATATCATACTATAGTTGGAGTATGTTTGAGTTCAGACCTATTTAAACTTATATTTGTGGTGGTTTTTAAATGCAACACATTAACATAATTAGAGGATTTGAAAGCAAGTCTTCAAATTACTACATGCAATGTCGAAGGAGGAGCAATACATATTAACAACAAACTTATGTAGTTTATGAAGGAACATTAATGCAACATTTTAGGACAACGTAGATGGAATAGCCACTGCGATTACTTACCACGATAAAGCCTATTTGGAAATTAGTGAACCTTTCGCCAAGGATCGGGGCATGCTTATCTAAAATGATGACAACAATAAAGATATAATTGGGAGTGACCATGTGCAATATTGATACATCATTCTCGGAGGAGCATAACAAGGTTAGAATTAATATTTATTTGAGGGACGAACGCAACATGTTTATAAGTGCAAAAACTTATTGGTTTTAACACCTCATACATGTCAATATTGGAGACATAATGGCCATATTAGTGTTAGAATATGAATCAGACTTCTGTGTACTTTTAACTTCTTGTATATTTCTCTTTGTAAATAAATTACACACACTTGGTCTTTTGTAGACTCAAACAAACTTTTACAATTTTAAAACAGTAAATTAAAAACATAACTGGTACATAACTACTAAATAAAACTATTGTCTTTCCTACTACCATACTTAATACTAATCATTTATTTCAAACACATTTAATGTTTATTTCAACAATACTCCTCTTTAAACATTAAATGCTTCTTCGATCAAGCATCCCAATCATCTTTCTGCCTCTTTCGAATACTTCCTTTGATAGTGTTTTTGTGAAGATATCTGTTGCTTGGTTTATGCTTGCTACATGCCTTAGTTCCACGCTTCCCTCTTTCACATGTTAACGTATGAAGTGAAATCGAACGTCTATATGCTTGCTTCGTTCATGATTGACTGAATTCTTTGCCAATTCAATAGCTGATTTGTTGTCCACTTGTATTATTGTTGGACCTTCCTGTTTCAGCTCCATCTTGCTTATTAACCTTCTAAGCCATACTGCATGGCAGACGCACCAAGATGCTGCCACATATTATGCTTCACACGTTGAAAGTGTCACTATAGGCTGCTTCTTCGATAGCCATGTAAAAGTCGTGTTTCCCATGAAAAACACATATCCTGCAGTGCTCTTTCGATCATCAATGTCTCTACACCAGTCACTGTCAGAATATCCAACTAGCTTGTAGTCTTCAGTCTTTGAATAAAACATCCCAAGTGATACTGTTCCTTGGATGTATCTCAGAATTCGTTTCAGCGCTTTCCAGTGTGTGTGAACTGGCTCCTCCATGAATCTGCTCACTATGCCAACACTTAGTGAAATATCTGGCCTTGTGCATGTGAGATATCAAAGGCTGCCTACCAAGCTTCGATATTTTCTTCCTTTGACCCGTTCTCCTCCATCAAACTTCGACAACTTTGTGCCTAGCTCCATTGGCGTCGAAGTTGGATTGCAATTCTTCATCTTATATTTTTTTAGGATCTCCTTTGCATACTTTTCTTGTGATATGAAAATCCCAGCTTCTTCCTGTCGAACCTCCAGACCAAGGAAAAATCTCATCAGACCTAAGTCTGTCATTTCGAATTCTCTTGTCATGGTGTTTTTGAAGTCTTCGATCATCTTAACATTATTGCCTAGAAAAATAAGATCATCAACGTACAGAGCTACAAGTAATAAATCACCTCCATTTTTATTCACATAGAGGGCTGGTTCATAAGGGCATTGCTCGAATCCACTCTCCTTAAAATATGTGTCAATGCGTGTGTTCCATGCCCTAGGTGCTTGCTTCAGCCCATACAATGATTTCTTCAGTTTCATCACCTTCTTCTCTTCTCCAGTTCTCATGTATCCAAGTGGTTGTTCGACATAGATTTCTTCTTCGAGCACACCATTCAAAAATGCTGTCTTGACATCCATTTGAAATATTTGCCATTTGAACTGAGCAGCTTGAGAGATGAGTAATCGAATTGTCTCCATTCTTGCAACAGGCGCGAACACTTCGTCGTAGTCAATGCCAGCTTTCTGCTTGTATCCCTTTGCAACCAGCCGTGCCTTGTATCTTTCGATCTCTCCTTGAGCGTTCATCTTTTTCTTAAATACCCACTTTACACCAATGGGTTGACTTTCTTTTGGTAATTCGACCAGCTCCCAAGTTTTGTTGTGTTCGATTGCTTTAATTTCTTCGTCCATGGCGCTTTTCCACTTCTCATCTCTTAACGCTTCTTCAACACTTATGTTTTCAGCATCTGCCAGAAGACACACAAGATACACCTCACTTGTTGAATCATACAGATCTTGCAAACTTCTCATTCTGGGTTGTAGAGGTTCATCTCTATCTTCTGTTTCTTGATGTTCTTCTGGAGTGTTTGTTGGTACAACTATAGTTGTTTCTTCGACTGTATCAACAGCCTCTGTCGAACTGTTCCAGTCCCACTTGCTGGCTTCATTCATTCAAACGTCTCTGCTTACAATCACTTTCTTACTTATGGGATTAAAAACCTTGTACCCTTTCGTCTTCTCATCATATCCAATGAATATGAACTTCTGACTTTTGTCTTCAAGCTTTGTTCTTCGTTGGTCTGGTACATGTGCATAAGCTATGCTACCAAAAACTTTTAGATGAGAGATTGTTGGCTTCTGTCCACTCCATGCTTCTTGTGGTGTTTTGTCTTCCAGCTTCGAATGTGGACACCTATTCTGAATGTAAACAGCACATTGTACTGCTTCTGCCCAGAACTCTTTCAGCATACTCTTGCTTTTAAGCATTGATTGAACCATGTCAAAGATAGTTCGATTCTTCCTTTCAGCCACACCATTTTGCTGAGGTGAATATGGCCCTGTTAGGAATCTTATTATGCCCTGTTCTTCACAGTACTTCACAAAGGCAATCGAAGTATACTCTCCTCCTCTGTCAGATCGAATTGCTTTGATGTGTTTTTCTGTTGCCTTTTCAACTATTACTTTGAACTTCTTGAACACTTCTAGTGCTTCAGATTTTTCTTTCAGAAAATAGACCTAGGTTTTTCTTGAGTAGTCATCAATGAAGGAAATGAAGTATCTTTTTCCACTGAAGGATTCTGGAGTAATTGGCCCGCATATATCAGTATGTATCAATTCGAGTATTTGTTTGGCTTGATACTCTGCCTTCTTCTGAAATGAGGTTCTGGTTTGTTTGTTGAGCACACACTCTTCACAGAATTTTCCTTCGAACTCCATGTCTGGTAATCCATGCACCATGTTCCTCTTCGCTAACCTTCTCAGACCAGCATGATGTAGGTGACCAAAGCGCATGTGCCACAGTGACGCTTTGTCTTGCACTTCGATCTGCAGACATTTCTCTCGAATGTTCCTCAATTTAAGTTTGTACATTCGATTTCTCTCCATTTTGACAACAGCAATCAGATATCTTGCTTTGTCCTTCAACTGCAGTGTTCGATCTTTCATCAAGATCGAAGCACCTTTTTCTGTGAGTTGTCCCAGACTTAATATGTTGGTCTTAAGGTCTGGTACATAGTAGACATCTTCGATTGACCCAATCAAGCCATCCTTCTGCAAATAGCTGATTGTGCCCTTTCCTTCAACTTTCACCTTCGATGCATTTCCAAAAGACACGCTGCCATCTTCAACTCCCCTCATATCTTTAAACAGGTGTTTGTAACCACACATGTGATTACTTGCTCCTGAGTCAAGATACCAAATATTGTCATTGGTGTTTATTTCGTTTTGGGCCATCAGGAGAAACCCTTCATTTGATTCAGCTTCCAGGGCCATATTGGTTGTCTCTTCAGTCTTCTTTTCATTTCGACAGTCTTTTGCAAGATGTCCCACTTTGTCACAGTTGTAACATTTATAGGAGTTGCAATCCTTCGCGTAATGGCCATACTTGCCACACTTGTAGCATTCGAAGTTTGAATAATTCGAATGACCACCTCTTTGGCCACGTCCTCTGCCACGCCAGTTTTGTTGGCTCGAATTTCCTCTTTCGAAGTTACTGCCTCTACCACTTCGACCACTGTCACATCCTCCACGTCCACGTCCTCTTCCTTGAAAGTTGTTCGAAAAGAGTACTTTTTCATCTTTCGATTATTTTGTTTGGTTTGCTTCTTCTTCTGCCTCTTCTTTCTTCTTCATCTTTCTTTGTTCATGTGCTTCGAGCGAACCAGTGAGCTCTTCGATTGAGAGCGTCGAAAGGTCCTTCGATTCTTCTATTGCACACACCAGATTTTCAAACTTGTCTGTTAAAGATCTTAAGATCTTTTCAACAACTCTTGCATCAGCTACTGTCTCTCCATTTCTTGTGAGTTGATTCACCACTTTCTGCACACGAGTGATGTAATCTGATACATTTTCTGTATCCTTCATTTGTATCATCTCCAATTCGCCACGAAGCGTTTGGAGTTGAACCTGCTTCACTCTGTCTGCTCCTTTGAACACCTTCTCTAACGTGTCCCACGCTTGTTTCGACGTAGTCGAACTAGCAATCTTCTCGAAGCCTGATTCATCCACAATCCTGAACAACATATATAGTGCTGTTTTGTCCTTCGCTCGCGTCTCTTTCAACGCCTTCGTTTGGGCTGCTGTAAATCCCTCAATTTCTGTTGGTTCTTCAAACCCATCATTGGTCACTTCCCACGCATCTAGAGATCCAAGAAGAGCTTTCATTTAGATACTCCAGTTTTCATAGTTTGACTTCGTCAGCCGTGGTAATGGCATTTGGTTCATCATGTTCGCCATGAGCTCTGATGCCAAATTGTTAGAATATGAATCAGACTTCTGTATACTTTTAACTTCTTGTATATTGCTCTTTGTAAATAAATTACACACACTTGATCTTTTGTAGACTCAAACAAACTTTTACAATTCTAAAACAGTAAATTAAAAACATAACTGCTACATAATTACTAAATAAAATTATTGTCTTTCCTACTACCATACTTAATACTAATCATTTATTTCAAACACATTTAATGTTTATTTCAACAATTAGCAGCTATGTAGTGGATTAGATAATTGGAGTTTAGGAAAATTATAATTCTTTTGGATGCTAAATGAGTGGTAGACTTATTCAACTCATGAATTCAAGATAACATTGAATTTGAGTCCATCACTAGTTGTTGAAATATTTTATTGTTTTTTGTAACGATAACTCATGTCGAGTTTTCTTAGAGAGACTAATATAATGACTCGTAATCTTACTAAGGTGGTTGTATATAATATTAATTCTCATATTTTATTTTAATATACTTAATTGTATCAATCACAGTATTTAATTAAATAAATTAGTTTTTAGTGTTTTGTTTGTTGTCAATTTTCAGTTAGGCGAAGCGAGGTTGGGTTTTACCTTGCCCAAACACAAACATGAATCCTTGATAAATCTCAATTATCTATTGGAAATGAAAAATTGAACCTCAAATCTGTCCCAAAGATATTTGAGTTGGGTTCGAGTATTAATGTCTCACTCACACTTTTGAGTGTAATCAATTCTTTATATATAAATATTTGTTTTAATATCAAATATTACAAATAAAAAATAATATCAAAATTTACATATATAAATTTCCAATTATAAAATAAAAATTAAAATATTAAAACATTACCTTAAAACTAATATTCTTAATTATTAAAAGTAAATAATAGAACGAGTTGCACGTGAGTATTAGTTTCTTCGTTATTCGATTTGTTGTTATGGGTTGTAATTGAAAAAAATCTAAATCCAAAATAAATAAAAACATATTTTTTCTATCAAACTTAATTCAGATGAATATCTCTGCAGGTTTGAATTATGATTCCCATTCGGTGCTTTTGGATTCTTTTAAATAGATATCAACTTTTTTTAATGGATCTCAAAGTAATAGGTGTGCACAAAGTAAAAATTTAGGGTGACGCGTATTCCGTTAAGACTGTTTTGCAAAAAATTTAAAATATGCGACAGAGCAGGGTGATCGTAATTTAGATTGCCGTCTAAAATTTTGACCTATTTTGCAAAACAACAACGAGGATATAAAGAGCATTTAGATACCGCATCTTTAAAGATTAAAATTAAAAAATATATTATATTAATATTCGTGCTCGAAAACAATGAAACGTAAAAAACCAATAAATAGAGGATGTAAAATTTGTAATCTTGGTGCGTCTCATTAAAAAATATACATGGAACGGACATGTTTGCTAGCTGGATCTATTTTACCACCAATAATAAACATTTAAAACGGTTTCAATACTTATTATTATTTTAATCTATTATTGTTTCTAGATTTTAATATTTTATAAAATTGAAATATTCTTTCAATTATTTAAAAAAATAATTAAACATATTTTTAGTTTATATAAATATTTCAAATTTTATTTTTAATTTTATTAAAAAATAATATATTTTGATCTCTACAAATTTTTTATTCATAAAGTTATAGTCTTTATTATTTTCTAAAAATTTTAAAACGATTTAATTATTCTTAAATTTTTGAATAATTTTTTTTATAAGTGTTAAGAATATTATAAAATATCTATTTATAAAATTTTAGAATTTTTTAAAATGATAAAAATTAAATATGAATGTTTAAAAGTTTAAAAAATATTAATAAAAATAATGAAAATTTTGATTTAGAAATTAAATTTTGAATTTTTTTTAAAATTTTTTTTATAATATTTTAAACATGACTACAAAATAATCATACAAAAATATACATCGATTTAATAATATAGACTAAAATGTCGTGCATAATAATTTTATAAAGAGTAAAACATGTCAATTTTTTCCATAAGAAACAAAAACAAAATTCGGTAAATTTATAAGAAGCAATAATATACTTAACCAAAAAAAATAGAACAAGACCAGTTTTTTAATAGCACGGAAGCATATAATTTCTCTATATATTCTGTTGAAATGAGCATGTAGAATAACAAATTATTGGGTATTTAAAAAAGTTAATTAAAGAGAGAAATGGGTGAGAGAAACACAAGTAGTAGCAGAAGCAAGAGGTGGTCTCTGAAAGGGATGACAGCTCTAGTGACCGGTGGATCCAAAGGAATAGGGTTACTATCTTCTCCTCTTATTCTTCTTGCATATTAATTCTACTTTTTGTGTGTATGTGATTCTGATATAAACTGTAATGAATAGATATGATATTGTGGAGGAGTTAGCAGAGCTAGGAGCAACGGTACACACTTGTGCCAGAAACCAAGCTGAACTCAACGAATGCTTACATCAATGGGAAACAAAAGGATACAAAGTTACTGGTTCAGTCTGTGATGTCTCATCTCGTGTACAGAGGGAGGACCTCATAGCTACAGTCTCTTCTCAATTCAACGCCAAACTCAGTATCCTTGTAAGCCTTTTCTAATAATTGGAATCACATCAAACTCAAGTTTTTTTTTTTTTAAAGAACTTTTTAACATCTTTTGAAAAATTTCTTAATTTGCTTATACTTTTTAATAGATGAATTCTTATCTACTCAATTTGAAAAATTGGATAAAATTATCTTTGTTGTAAAATCCATTGAAAACAACAAATAATTATAAATAATTAAATATATTAAAATTAAATAATATTTTTTGATCGGTTAATATATACTATTCAATTTTTTGTGATGGGTAAAGAAATTATACACTTTCTACTATAGAAGGAGATCGCACGCTCATTTGAAACCACAGGAATTAAGAAAAAATCATTCTCTTCTACTCTCACTTTGTTACAAATATTTTCATACAAATTTTATATATATATATCCTAGAGTTGTGAGAGAAATTACTTAATACTAACTTTGTTAACATAGTAACTCTAAATATAAGTGATGTGAATTGTGTTGATCAAAAGATAAACAATATAATAATGAAAAAGATAAATAAACAACTGAAAATAAAGTGACAAAAATAAAGAGAGAGGAGACATGAAGATCACATCATATAATTTTTCTGATTCAGCTTAAATCGGTATAAATCACTTGACATATTCTAACTTTTGAAAATTTCCTCTTGAAATTTACACTAAGATAGAACAAAAAACCATAATCAACTCAAGCAACCTTTCAATATAATTTGATTTTTTGCACATGAACAATAAAAAATCCTTCCATAAACAAACAAGACTTTTTTATAAGTCCTGTTCAAAACCTAAACTAGAGCTTCTCACATATTCAACTAAATAACCTTTAACAAAAATTTTATCCAAGCTAAACTCAAAACCTAAACCAAATTTTTAACTCGGTAGTTCATCTTTTATAAATTAAATAATTAATTTTGATATCTAGGAATATAATTTTTTAAAAAGAAATATCTTAAAAATAATTTGTGTGAAACATTATTTAAAATAAATTCATATAATTCTTTAAAATTTTGATATTAAAAAAAAAAAAAACAAGATCCATTGACATGAAGTGTAAGTATAAAAGACTTATACTAAATCTCAATTATTAAAAGTATTTGATCAAACTATCGTATAAATAACCAATTTTTTAAGCGAAAGATTATAAATTATATATTTTATTAAAACTTATTTAAAGAGAAAAATGAATATCGAATGTCAATCAATGATATGTGGAATATTAATTAACATTAAACTCTTATTTAAATTGATTTTTTATTTAAAGTTTTCTTTTAATTATCTAATTTTATAAAAATAATTTATAAAAAAAAATAAAATTCACCGATCTTATATGACACATACAAAAAAAATTGTTGGAAACTTTATATTATGCTAAAGTATCTTTATATATGTGTGTGTAGTTTTTGATTTGTTACATTATGCATACATTTTAATGTGCGAAATTTAGGTGAACAACGTGGGAACAAACATATACAAACAGACACTGGATTTTACAGAACAAGAATTTTCATTTCTGTTGAATACAAATCTTGAATCTGCTTTTCACATAAGCCAGCTTGCACATCCACTCCTTAAAGCTTCAGAGTCCGCAAGTATTGTTTTCATATCTTCCATTAGTGGTGTAGCATCACTAAATATAGGAACTATCTATAGTGCAGCAAAAGGTAACCATTTCATATAGTGTTAATTAATTGATTTATTGACAATATAAATGTTAATTTTAATATATGTAATTGAATCGACAATGCAGCTGCAATAAACCAACTCACAAAAAATTTGGCATGTGAATGGGCTAAGGACAATATAAGGAGTAATTGTGTTGCACCAGGTCCCATCAGAACCCCTCTCGGTGAAAAAGTAATTTTCTATCTTTGATTTTCTGCTGACAAAAATTGATATTTGATTAATTAATTCTGATTAAAAATGAGTTCGACCGCGATTCCTTCTTGCAGCACTTAAAAGATGAAAAACTTCTTAATGGTTTCACTTCAAGAACTCCTCTAGGACGTATTGGAGAGCCAGATGAGGTGTCTTCTTTGGTGGCATTCCTATGCTTACCTGCAGCCTCTTTCATAACAGGGCAGACCATTTGTATTGATGGTGGATTAACTGTTAATTGTCTCCTTATATAATAAGTTTGGCTTATACAAACAATAGTTTTGTTGAAAAAGATTATAACTTGAAGCTAGTAACATAAATTTTTATGTTGGTGTTTATTATTAAACTTGTACACAAGTCATGTTTTCATTTTATTTTCAATCAGTTTTTCAGAAAAGATTATAAACAGGTATTCAAGTGAGTTAATTAACAAACTCAATTGTAGTAGTAGTATTTATGTTATTGTTAACAATAAACAAATATTATCAATTGGACGAGTGAAAATTTCAATCAAAGTTGCATTGTTTGTTTAGACAAATATATCAAATTCATAGGATGAAATTTCTATCTGTTGTGTAAACTCAAACAAATCTAATTATTGATATATTCAAAGAAATTTGATAAGTCTGACAAAAAATAATGAAAATAAAAATAAATTACTGCAAGGAATACAATAAAACTTGTGTAATCAATTCGATTAAATTGATTTAGATGACTTGTCAAAAGGAGTGGTTGGCAGATTTTGACGAGTCGAAGAAGAGTAAGGTAAAACTTGTTGATAATAGTTCGTTGCAAGCAGAATGTACTGGAAATATAGTCTTTCAAATGAGTAATAGAGGGAAAGCTATGATCAAAGATGTGCTTTATGTACATGGAATAAAGGGAAACTTGTAAAGTGTTGGACAACTAGTAGAAAAAGGTTTCTCATTTGTCATGAAAGATGGAGTTTTGAAATTGTTCGACATCAAAAACAATTTGGTCTTAACATCTCTGTTGTCGAAGAACATGACATTTAAGACTATGATCAGGTCGACTGAAGTTCAATGTTTGAAAACTGTTGTTGACCATAAGGATAATTGGTTGTGGAATTTGAGGTTTGGAAATTTGAATTTCCAATCACTCAATCAACTGATTACTCAAGATATGGTTACTGGAATTCCAAGTCTTGAGATGCCTGAAAAACTTTGTGAAGGTTATTTAGTAGGAAAGTAATCCAGAAATTCTTTCGTTTCGACTATGCCAATGAGATCATCTTGCATACTCGAAGTGGTATATTCAGATGTATGTGGTCTATTCGAAGAACATACAATTGGTGAAAACATATATTTTGTTTCGTTTGTCGATGAGTTTAGTTGAAAGTTATCCATCTATGTGATCAAACGAAAGGATGAAGTATTCAAAATCTTTAAGAGATTCAAGATACTTGTCGAAAATCAGAGTGAGAAGAAGATCAAAGTTCTATGAACAAATGGAGGTGGCGAATACACATCCAAGATGTTTAAAGATTCCTATGTAAAACATGGTGTTGATCATGAGGTAACTGCTCCTTATACACCTCAACATAATGGAATTGTTGAAAGAAGAAACAAAACCATATTAGATATGGAGAGATGCTTGCTGAAGCAAAACAATTTGCCAAAGTCTTTATGGGGAGAAGCTGTTTCGTCTACAATTTATATTTTGAATAGGTGTCCTACCAAGATATTGAAGAACAAAGTTCATGAAGAAGTATGGAGTGACAAAAGACCACCAGTGAGTCATTTGAAGGTGTTTGGCTCTATGTGTTATAAGCATGTTCCTGATGCAAGAAGAATGAAGCTTGATGACAAGAGTGAACCTATGACTCTGATAGGATATCATAAAACTGGTGCATATAGACTATTTAATCCAGTTAATGAGAATATTGTGTTGAGTCGAGATATTGTGATTAATGAAAATTTTGCCTGGGATTGGAATTCTAGCAATTCAATTAACAAGCCATTGATGAGCTCTGATGTCGATGAAGAAACTTATGAAGTAGAGGTCGAAGGAATTATTGAGAATCTAGTCGAAGTCGAAGAAGAAGCAGTTGCTGACATTTCCAACACAATCGAAGTCGAAGAGGATGTGGATGAAACAAGCCAAAGACTTCAAAGAAATAGAATTCTTCTAACAAGACTTCATGATTATGAAGTGGTGGGTGATGATGAAGTCACACCATATGGAGAATTAGTTCATTTTTCTTTACTTACAGGTGTTGAACCAATTAACTATAGAGAAGCTTTAAAGACTAAACAATGGAAGTTATCTATGGTCGAAGAGTTACATGCAATCAAAAGAAACAACACATGTGAGTTAGTCAAATTGCCAACACATATAAAAGCTATCGAAGTAAAGTGGGTATTCAAGTTGAAACATAATGTTGATGGCTCGATAGCAATACATAATGCAAGATTAGTAGCTCAAGGGTTTCTTCAAAGAGAATGACTCAACTACCTTGAAGTATTTGCTCTAGTAACAAGATTGGAGACTGTTCGACTAATGGTGGCATTGGCATGCAACCAAGGTTGGTCGACATTTCATTTAGATGTGAAATCAACAGTTTTGAATGGTCCTATAGTCAAAGAGGTCTATGTAACACAACCTCCATGGTTTTTGATTCAGAAGAAAGAGAGTAAAGTATATAAGTTTCACAAAACGCTCTATGGTCTCAAGCAGGCACTTAAGGCATGGAACAAGAAGATCGACTCATACTTAGTCAAATTGGGATTTGTCAAATGCAAATCTGAGTATGGTGTCTATATTCAGGTTATAGCATAAGATATAACAATCATTTGTTTATATGTCGATGACTTGCTAGTAACTGGAAATAGCTTGGAGAACTTGTCTAAGTTCAAAGAGCTGATGATGAAGGAATTTGAAATGTCTGATCTGGGAAAGTTATCTTATTTCTTAGGTATGGAATTTCAAATGTAGAAACAAGGTATGGTGCTACATCAAAGGAAGTATGTCAAATAAATACTCAAGAGATTCAGAATGGATCATTCGAGTCCTGCATCCTCATCTGTCGAACCAAATGTAAAATTAGAGAAGAATGTAGAGGAAGACAAAGTCGATGTAACTTGTTCAAGCAAATTGTGGGATGTCTGAGGTATGTGTGCAACAGTCGACCTGATATAGGTTTCACTGTAGGATTATTAAGCAGATATATGAGTGAACCAAAAGTGTCACATATGAAGGCTACAAGAAGAATTCTGAGATATTTGAAGGGTTTGATAAATTGTGGAATACTATTTCGACGAGTTCTGAAGATAAAGAAGCAATAGTTAATTGTTTTTCAGAAGCTGATTGGTGTGGAGATAAGGAAGATCGAAGAAGCACAACTGGATATTTCTTTCAATTATTTGGTGTCCAATTTCATGGTGTTCGAAGAAACAACCTGTGGTGACATTATCATCTTGTGAAGCTGAATATAAAAGCAGGATCCTATGTTGCATGTCAAGCAATTTGGATCAGATATGTACTTGAAGAAATGAAGGTCGAAATGAAGAAACCTCTTGTATTGCAAATCGACAACAAGTCAACCATAAATCTGACGAAGAATCCAGTTCTGCATGGAAGAAGTAAACATATTAAACCAAAGTTTCACTTCTTGAGGGAAAATGTAAATCAAGGTGAACTTGAAGTGAGGTATTGCTTGAGTGAAGCGCAACGGACTCCTCCTCGGACAACAGGAACAGGAATCCCCACAAAGAGAATTCTTATAAAGTCGGCATATTTTAGATGGCATCTTTAAGCCCATCTCTGACGACTCTCCGTCATACTCATTGGATGGCATCTTTAAGCCCATCTCTGAGGACTCTCTGTCATACTCCTTGGATGGCATCTTTAAGCCCATCTCCGACAGTCTTTTGTCATCTTTTCCAAATGGCATCTATAAGCTTATTCCCGATATTATTCACCAACATTCTCACTTCGGACGAGTGCAAATTTCTGGGCACTCTAGTGTTCAATCATCTTCCACCTTTAGATCACGAAAGGCAAACAGACCAATCTAAATCTCCAGGTTCAAGAAGATTGAACAAGGGCAGCTGTTGTACACCAAAATTTTCCCTCCCATTTTCACACAAGATATATTCCTAGAAGTCCTCAATTGCTCAAGGTTGACCAAGAATTGACCAAACAATTCTCCTCCTAAGGCAATGAACCCCCAACTAGGGTTCCAATTTTTATCAAAATGGTTGAGCTCCAAAGGTCTCAAATGTTCTCCATGGTACTAATATGCCTTCAAGATTATCTATGCCAAATTTCATGTCTTACACAATAAGTTTGCTCAGTCAATTGCTCAAGTATTGGAAAATCAAATATGCTAGGTCAAAAGTCAATTGTGGCCCATGTACAGTCAAACTTCAAGATTTTTGGTCAACATCAACATTTTGAAGTGACATCCATAATTTGATCAAAGGTTGATCATGATTCCTCAATAAATGCTCCTAACCCATCAAAATGGCGTATACTTGCAGAAATAATCCATCAGTATCCAAAAGTATAACTTGTGATGAATCCAAAAAGGTCATTAATTTGATGATCATTCATTTTGATTGAAATTTCATATTTATCCTTTTCATGATAATTATATTTCTCATCCTCATGTTTCACCGATTCGGGTTGATCAATTCCTTCTTCGACGTCATTGAGTATGTCTCTTGAAGATACACCTACATCTTGAAATGAAACACCTTTTTTGAGTATTCTCTGATACAACATCAAAATTAATTTATGCATCTTTTACCAATTAAACGATACTTGTTGTTGCTTTCTAAATCACATAATCCATCTTCTTGCCACATATGCAATAAAATTATAATATGTTACCCATCATATTCCTTGATCCACTATAAATGCGAATCCATATTCTCTTCATAGAGTCAATACCATTTTCCTACAAAATCAACAAGATAAGTTGATACCCAATCTTCATTGGGTCCTTGAGGTTTAGTGAAAAATTGGTTGAATTTGGGAAACCATGAAAAAACACCTTTAGGAAAAGAAAAAAAACTCCTAAGTTTGAATTTTTCAATAGTGTGGCCTTTCTTGCAAGCATAGTGACAATTTAAATCTTCACCATCACTAGAATCACTATCAATGTGCTCAACTTTTGATAAACTTGAACAAGAAGTCCTAAGAGCTCGAGACTTCACTCCTTCCTCCTTATTAGTGACTTTATCCTTTTTCTTCTTCCTCTCAATATTTTTATCATGCTTGTCTAAGCAAGTAAGTTCTGGATCATGTTCTTCAAACTTACCAAACAATGTACTGAGATCAAGTATTGTAAGATCATTAGCTTCCTTGTTCACGGTGACCTCCAGTTGCCAATTCCTAGTAAGACATCTCACAACTTTGTTAATAGCAATCGCATTGGAAATAAGATTACCAAGTGCGTTCAAACGATTAATGAGATTTAATGTATTTTTCTTATCATCATTATTCCATATTGATTTCGACTTAGGTGTGACACCACCATCAACAACATGTGTTACCGGTGTTGGACCATTTAAAATAGCATCCCACACACCTTTATCATAAAAGTTAACATGAATGTGCAAACAAGCTTTCTAATAACTATAGTTTTCTCTCGAAAATATTAGGGGTCTTTTGTAATCCCATTTAGGTTCGTACGTCACTCTCTAATAAGAGTTTCGAAGTACGGAATTAACCTAGCTTTGGTACCACTTGTTAAACTACAGAGACTTATTTAGAGGGGGTGAATAAATCTCCAATTAAAGATTACCTTTCAAACATAGGCATTTAAAAACTTATTTGAAAAACAATGTTGAGCGGAAGTTTTTGGCCTAGATCAAAATAGTAGTCTAAATGATCCTAGTTATTGGAAACTCGAATATGCACAAGCTGTATAAACTTAAGATAATAATAAAATCAATCAACATAATAATATCTCAATTAACCGTTTAATATCAAACACAACAGTTTCCTATTTCCAATAAAATTTAGTTAAAAACATAGTTTGACAATTTTTCGAACACTTGGCGCGCGATCAATTTTTCAGAATTTTATTTTGAGCTTTATTGATATGTGTGATACGGTGGGAGAACTGACTTGGGTGTTTTGCGTTTTGATCGCATTTGTGCGGATAGCAAGAGTCGCCACCGTATTTTCTTTTATCCAAAAGGAAAGGTAAAAAAGAACAGGAAAGACCTTTCAAGATTATTTCTCGGGTTCGGGGGGTAGATTATGAAAAGGGAAGGTATTAGCACCCTTTTCATCCATGGTTTTCCATGGGCTCTTAGTTACTCGCTAGATCACTTGCTTTTGAATGTGCTTGTGGTATGGGTTTTGAAAGTATTTTGAAAATGTCTTTGCAATGGTTCTCATCTCTATAAGAACGCGTACAAAGCTTTGTTTCGAAAAATAGTTCAAAGATGTGTTTGTGGAATGTGTTTTTGAAAGTTTTTTTTTTAGAAGATGTTTTGCAATGGTTCTCGTCTCTATAAGAACATATACAAAATGTTTTGTCTTTTTTTTGAAAATGTTTTGAGATGAAAGTGTCGGTGTAAAAAGGTTTTTGTCGTGAGCAAGCGAGTAACTAGGAGCGAATCTACCTACTCGAAAAGTCTTAAATGTTCTTTTCTTCTTCCTTTAGATGTTGTTATCTTACCATTGATTTGGTAAGAAGCCCCATCGTTGGATATGAAGAGACAGGCGCGGGACGTTTGTACAGTCATAGAAAGCAACTTGTGAGACGCTTTAACAATTTTTGTAAGGGGCTAAATCGTTTTACCGAAGGCAACATCGAGGGACATCGAGGGACTACGATCTTTTTTATCAAAAGGGTTTTGCTAAAGTGTCCCATATTCGAGGGACATGATTGTATTTCCGAGGCAACGAGCGAGGTTACCCTAGAGGTGCGCGTGTGAAAAAGTGTGTTTGATTCAAGTTATTTTGTCTTTTGAAATTAGGTTATCTAGCGATTGATTTTGAATCTTGCCATACACGCCTAATTACTATACAGTAATAAGTAAAACAGTAAAGTGCGAAATTTGAAATTCTACGCTACTACAAAGCTTCGGGAATGGGGGTACAAATTAATGAATGGGGGTGACAATAAGAAATAAACACTTAAATCACACAATACAAGTCCAAACCATTAAATAATTATTTAAGTTAAAACTCTTTGCATTTGATAAAATTAATTAATAATTTAATTAATAATGTCAAACAAAAATTATTTTAAAGTTAATAATTATTTAAAACAAATATTGATCTATTTGCAACTTTAAATATATGCTGAAATATAAAACAAAAATCAAATAAAAAAAAGATATAAGGGAAAAGTTTAGAAATGGTCCTGCATTGGAGCAAATCTGGGGGTGCAGAAATAAATTTGGTTGTCCCAAATAAAGGGAAAAGCCCAAAGCTCATGGATGATCATATACATCAATCTCCTGGAGGTGCACCATGGGCGTGCTCCTGTGGTGCGCTAAAGAGTATTGATTGATGATGATATGAATCAGAAAGAGGGATGATAAGGGTGCACGAACTGTTAACATGGGAATACAAGGGCAGGATCTCTCAGGGTGATTAAGGGATGGTGGCAAGTGTCACCACCGGATTAGGCATTATGATGTAATTAACAAAACAAAAACTAATTAAGTGAAACAAACAGCTCATAACTCACTTCTATTTCTCTCTCTTCACACGATACTCTCTCTTCTCTCTTGTTGGGAGCCTCCACCGGAGAAGACATCCTGGTTGCGCCAGAAATCGCCTTACGGCGGTGACGGCGGTAGCGCGACTCCGATCCTCACTTTTCTTACATGAATCTAACCGTCTCTTCTTTCTAACTACTAATTGTGATTGGTGGAAATAAAACTGACTGTTTTTTAAGCTGGTTCGCGAAATGTCGCGGTAAGCAAGAGTCGCACCGTCTTTTATGTTCTCCAACAAGGAAAGGACAAAAGCACAACAAAATTCCTTTTCGAGATGTTTCTCGGTTCGGGAGGTAGATTATAGAAAGGGAAGGTGTTAGCACCCTTTCTATCCGTGGTTATCCACGGGCTCTTAGGTACTTGCTCACTATGTTTTCAAAAATGTTTGCTTTTCTTGTGTTTGTGGGTTTTGAAAAAAGTTTGTTTTGAATACTTCTAGGTAACTCTTGTATCAGTCCTCAAGAGTGTATGAAGTGTTTGTTTGAAAACTTTTTGAAAGTGTAGGTGCGAAAAGATTGTTTTTGTTTTGAAAGAGCAAGTACTTAGGAGAAATCTACCTACTCAAAAGAAATTAAGCTGTGTAAATGTCCTTAAGACAGTACTATCCCACTATTGAGAAGTAGGTAGCACCGTCGTTGAAGTTATTCGGGTCAATTCGATTATATGGACATGTGTGGTCACCAAAGCAATAGTAGGACGCCTTAGCGGTAACCCTAATGTCCTAGATCCTTTTTATCCGAGGCAACCGTTTCGAGACAACTTGATCTTTAGACAGGAGGGCGACCTCTAAAACACCCTATACTTGATGACCACCTCGAGGCAACCAAGTGAAGCGTACCCTAGGAGTGGCATGTGCACATGTGTCAGGTTTCAATTCATATTATCTTTGAACATGCATCATTGTGAGCTACGATTGATTTTATTTTTCATACAAGTCTTGTCATGCATAATTAACAACTAATAATTTGCGGAAAATAAAGTGCGGAAAGTGAATCTACGCTATTACAAGGCGTCGGGTATTTACATCGCCAAAAACATAACCCTTTGGAAAAATAAATGTGGAAAGTAAAAGAAAGCGATAAAAAATCCTAATTATCTATTACATTCCCGGAGCATATACATAAATATGATCAAATAAATAATAAAGTGCGCGCAAAGAAATTGAATCAGGACGTCCTTAGGGTTTTGACCCTTTTTGAGAAAAGAATGGAATTTGTCCCTTTTTGCATTTAATTAAATATTAAACCTAATTTACTAATTATTTAATTAATTAAAAGAGAAAAAAAGTATTTTTTAGTTTTTTAGGTCTTAATGAAAGTAACAATAAAAAGATTAAAATTGTCAAAAGAAAAACCTAATTCTAGATTGATTTTATTTATTGTAAAAAAAAATTAAAATTAAACCTAATTAATAAAAAGACTAAATTAATTAATTTACATTTATTTACAAAATAATTAAATTAAGGTGAAATTAATAATAATAAAAATAAATAATATTTTAAGTTTCTGAGTTTTATTAGGAAAATAATTAATTATGTTAATTAAATAGTAATAATAATAATTAGTAAAGAAAATATAAAAGAGGAAAAAAAGAAAAGAAAAGAAGAACCCAGGGGGGTGATGATCCAAATATGGAGGTAAGAAAGTTGCAATTCTGGCCCAATAAGCACAAAACCCTGTTGACTTTCTGGATCCTCCAGAGCGCTTGTTGACTGGGAGCATGGCGCTCCTCATCTTTTGATCATTGGATTCACGTTTATGGCCACTTGGCGCCTGGGTATCTGATATGCATGGTAGACTCCTTGGCAATCGCTGCATATGAACATATTAAGCAAAATAATACAAATGTTTTGGGTGGACCTGGGAATCGAACTCAGGTCCCCATGGTTACCAACCACATCACCTTCCACTACGCCATTACGTTGCATCTGTTAGTATAATGACAATTAATTATAATATAGCAAAATTAATTCATATGCTATCAAAACAAAAAAAACGCGCGTCTCATTCAAACCAGTCAATCACGTGTAAACACGCAGTCGTCTTCTTCATTAAACCTGCAAAATAACAAATAAATAGCGGAGGTTTTTAACCCCCACTAAACAGGACGGCGAAAAATAACGAATAGGCCCCTGATGCACATAAATGTTTCGCGAGCATGGTGTTTGATTCGTCTGGCCTTGACGAATTCAACCATAGGTCTCTTGAGGTCTAATTTTTTCTGTGCTGGAAATCCCCAATTCGAAGGTTTATGAACCCTAGAATTTGAACATGGTAACTCATGATTTTGTACACCATAATCCAATTAGCTTATGCCATTAGTTTCCTGTGGTCTTTAACAATACAAAACAAGCAAAAAATCACATCAAATGCTTATGAATTATGAGTTTCGATTATGGAAAAAATCATCAAACCGTGGGTCTGTGTAGAGCGATTTCTTGAGTTCTGGCGTGTGAATTTGATTGCAAAAGGTTCCTCACACCTCCAACAATGTATTGAAATCAACAAATGCCTTGAAATCGCGTTGGAATATGGAAATCGGTTTTGACTTTTTTCTTGAATTTTTTTCAATGTGATTATGGTTTCCTGGCAGCAAATTCTCGTCCACATGAATAGGGTTAGGTTGTGTACATATAGAGGACTGAATTAGGTTAAATCCTTGGGCAAAAGATCCATGGAATTATGATTTGTATATTTGATTTTCAATCATATTTTTTTGCATCTTTTTGATTGAAAAACCTTGCCAAATTGGGAGATTTTTGTCCCCTTGATGTGTACACGAAATCTCCAGCACATGTAGGTCATATTTGCTTCATGAAAAGATTGCAAAACCATATCTTGATATTTTCCTACAATTAAATGAATTAAATGAATTAATATTGATTAAAAATTCAATTAATTAATAAAAAATAAGAAAATAATTCCATTTAATCTCAATGGGTCGTGAATAAGCCTTGGACAAAGTTTCAAGAAGAAATTTGAGGCCTATTAGCAAAAATGAAGTGTTTTGAGCAAAGTTGACTTTTGCAAATTCACAAAAATTTCCCAACTTCTCCAATGCATATCTTGCTCAATTTTGATCATATAAACATGTTCTTGGACATTTTGGAAAGGTCTTGAAGTCCTATAACCAATGCCTTTGGTCCCATGTCATTTGGATTTACTAATCTCAAGTTATGGTCTTTAACTTAAAGTGCATTTTTGTTGACTTTTGAAATTGACCTATAATGTAGAAATTGATAACTTTTTGTGAGAGCATTTCTTGGACTTGGAATGTGAAGATGAGTTGTAGGAAATGTCATCCCCTTAAAAATGAGCATTGGATGGGATTTTTCTGATGAACCATGAAAAAGTTATGCCCTGGTCAAGATACAGTTGACTTTTCTACTGTCCAAAAATAGTAATTTTTGGCATCTTGATGATTTTTGAGCCATTCTTGTGGAATCATGATCAAGACTTGATCAAATGATGATTGTGTGCTCAAAATAAGATGTTGACCAAAATTTTTGACTTTTGACTGTAAAATGACCATTTTACCCCTGCAGTTGATTGTGGAGCAAATGGGGCTTTTGACTGTGCAACCCTTGAGTAGTCTTGAACCACTTGAAGGTGATTCTTGACATATATTGAGGAATATGGGAGGGCAAATTTTGGGATACAACAATTGCCCCTGTTCAATCTTCTTAAACCTGAGGATGTAGATCGGCTTGCGTGCCTTTCGTGATCCGAAGGTGGAAGATGATTGAACACTAGAGTGACCAGAAATTTGCACTCGCATAGTGGAGTATCAGCAATGTGATGTCGAGAATGGGCTTACAGATGCCATTTGGAGATATGATGGGTAGGAAGATGGGCTTATAGATGCCATCTGGAGATGTGACAGAATCTTGTCGGGAATGGGCTTATAGATGCCATTTGGAAATGTGTGTCGATCGCGTAAGAGATTCCTTAGCGAGAACTTGCGTACCTGAGAAAGAAAGATAATTTCCTGGCCTGTTTCAGGTGTTGATCTTCAATCTCTTCATGTAGATACCTTTCCTGTCTGGTTTCAGGTATAGGTCTACAATCAGTCGCTCACAGATATGCCGTGGCTAGATACAGGTATCAAATCTGGAACTTCAAAAGGTTAGTAGAGATAGCTTTCCTGGCTGGATACAGGTGTAGATCCCTTCATGCTCTTCATGCAGATATGCCATGGCTAGATACAAGTATCGAATCTACAATCAATCGCTCACAGATATGCCCTGGCTAGATACAGGTATCGAATCTGGAACTTCAAACTCTTCATGCAAATATGCCCTGGCTAGATACAGGTGTCGAATCCACAATCAATCGCTCACAGATATGCCCTGGCTAGATACAGGTATCGAATCTGGAACTTCAAACTCTTCATGCAGATATGCCCTGGCTAGATACAGGTATCGAATCCACAATCAATCGCTCACAGATATGCCCTGGCTAGATACAAGTATCAAATCTGGAACTTCAAACTCTTCATGCAGATATGCCCTGGCTAGATACAGGTATCGAATCCATAATCAATCACTCACAGATATGCCCTGGCTAGATACAGGTATCGAATCTGGAACTTCAAACTCTTCATGCAGATATGCCCTAGCTAGATACAGGTATCGAATCTACAATCAATCGCTCACAGATATGCCCTGGCTAGATACAGGTATCGAATCTGGAACTTCAAACTCTTCATGCAGATATGCCCTGGCTAGATATGGGTATCGAATCTACAATCAATCGCTCACAGATATGCCCTGGCTAGATACAGGTATCGAATCTGGAACTTCAAACTCTTCATGCAGATATGCCCTGGCTAGATACAGGTATCGAATCCACAATCAAATGCTCACAGATATGCCCTGGCTAGATACAGGTATCGAATCTGGAACTTCAAACTCTTCATGCAGATATGCCCTAGCTAGATATGGGTATCGAATCTACAATCAATCGCTCACAGATATGCCCTGGCTAGATACAGGTATCGAATCTGGAACTTCAAACTCTTCATGCAGATATGCCCTGGCTAGATACAGGTATCAAATCTACAATCAATCGCTCACAGATATGCCCTGGCTAGATACAAGTATCGAATCTGGAACTTCAAACTCTTCATGCAGATATGCCCTGGCTAGATACAGGTATCGAATCTACAATCAATCGCTCACAGATATGCCCTGGCTAGATACAGGTATTGAATTTGGAACTTCAATAGGTTGATGGTAATATCTTTTGATTGACCTTTTCCTGAAAAGGCGAAACATTAGTTGTATGCAATGTCATGATGTATGAAATGCATGATGTCGTGATGTTCTAAAAAAAAGAGATTGTATGATATGATGCGTATATGCACGTATCATAATGTATGACAATGTGATGTTTATGAATGTCTCTTCGTCTGGGAAAATAAATCCTTGACGAATTCCAGGAGTTTGTTGAATCCTGGGCTAATGTTTAGTAGTAAAGTTCTTCGTTTCCGCTGGGGGATGATGATTGCAAGAATAAACCGGTAGGAGAAGATGACTCCGTTGGGGAATAAACTTGTTGAAGAGATTACTCTGCGGGGAAATACTCTGTGGGGAAGAGATGCTTCGCTGAGATTTTGATGATAACTCCGCTGGGGATTCCATTGATAAGTTATATTGGGGAATTTGATGAACTCCGTTGGGGGATAGGAAGAACTTCGCCGAGGACGATCTTTCCGTGGTAATTAGTTGAGGATAACCCAGTTAGACCCTGGTGGGAAATAACCTTTGAACATGGTCGGGGAGAGATATTTGCACTCTGCAGGGGACCAGCTTCCAGACTCTACTGGGGATACTTCCAGAATCTACTGGGGATAAGCTTCCAGAATCTACTGGGGAGATGGTTCAACTCTCTTGGGGAAACTTTTGGACTGTACTGGGGAAGTGGCTCCACTGGGGTGTCTGGTATTCTGCCGGGGAATAATCTTATATTTCTGTCGAGGAATATTAAGACTGCCAGGGATGCTTGCTGAGGAATATCTGCATACTCTGCTGGAGAATATTAGGATCTTCTGGGGATACCCAACTTTTCAGGACTGACGGTAGCCTAACTCTGCTTGGGGGGAGTATTGCTGACTTGCTGGGGGTATTGTGCCTTTTCGGGGTTGATGGGAGACCAACTCTGCTTGGGGAGAGTATTGCTGATTCTGGTCTTACTCTGCGGGGAGTGAAGATATCTTGGTTACGTTCTTCAGCCGAACCTACCTTGGTACCTGGAGGGCAGAGCAGTTTATTCAGTTTGGACAATTCTTATTGCCCCGGTTTCTGTGGGAGAAGGTGCCTGTAAGGTGCTTGATAACCGCCGATTGACAAATCTTCTTCTGGTAGGCAAGTGACGAGATGACGGGACATAGTCGTACGCTTTGATCCCTAATTTTTTCCTGGACCGCCCTTTCGAATTTTCAGTCCATCGGGATACCCTTTTTGCCCAAGCCGCCTTTTCAGGTTTTCGACTTGCCGGGTGTACAGATTTTTTTAATTTTCATCCCTTATTTTTTCTCGAACCCTTTTGGTTCGCCGGGAAGCCCTTATTTTTGCCTAGGCCAGTTGACCTAGCGGGTCTTTGATTACGTGTAGTATATTTTTCCGACTATGTCCATGCTCTCAGAATGTAGGGAGTTGTTACTGTCAATAGTATTGTGTTGCCATACCACCAGAAGATGCTCGATCGTGCAAGATTAGTTGCTGGAATTCATGTCCAATGCCCCAAGTGACTCAGGCGGAGACTTGCCCCTGGCTATTTGACATTTTGAGAGATTCCTTGAATCTTGACTTGACTGCCCCAGATGATGGACAATGATCATGCCATGCCCCTTGGCTGGAAGTGCTTTTCCATTTGAGGTGATCCCTTTTATTGAAAAGGTTTTTGTCCACTAGATATTCGTCGTGCAAATTTCTCTGCTGTTGAACAAATAGTCATATGCAAACAATGTTATTTTAAGAATGCAAAGCTTATGTCTGTCTTGAAGTTTTTTGAAAATGCAGTTTTCAATAAAACAAGTGAATTTTTGTAAAATATGATGTCAACTCAAGATTTTACAGCGAGCCCTACAGGAGTCAGGATACCTTTGGTAACAGTATGCTTTCGAACTAACCCATGCTTCAGCTAGGACTTTTTAAGGGTTATAACGTAGCCTGGTTCACGGTTTAAGAAACAAAGGATAAAGGCTCAAAATTTATTTGTACCCACCCGCTCTTCATGATGTTCTTCGATCCTAAACTCAGCTAATCGTGCATTAGACCTTGTTTGAGTCTTTGCTTTGATATTCCAATGATGGTTCGGATATTGACAATTTATTTTGAACAGGCAGTCATTTTTATAAGAGTTTGCAGAACCTCTTTCTTTTCGATTTTATTATCCCTGTCTTTTTTCCTGAACTGTTTCTTTTGTGATTACAGTCAGCGGGATGCCCCAGTTTTGTAAGTCTCCTTCATAGGTTTTGACTTATTGGGTTTTTATTCTTTGAGAGATAATGACTGCCTGTCTTTATGATTATTCGGAACCATCACTGTCTTTTGTTTTGGAAGGACTCCTTTGATGTCATTCGTTGTGCACTTGGATCAACTGAGAGAACTACCCTGCCCCAGGTTGTGATTAAGGGTTTTAATTTTTGACAAGAAAAAATCCGACTTCTTTGGCTCAAAAGGGGTTGACGAGGGATTATCTTCCTTATAACTCCAGTGTTTAGGAATTGAAACAATGCTTGTACCTCATCAGCGGGGTCTGTTCAAAAGCATACTGTAAATTGTGGTATCGTTTTCGTCATCCTCCCTCAAAAGGCTTAGAATTTTCTAATCGGAGTTAAACATCACAAAAAATGAAAGAATTTGAATATAGTGAATACGAATGGATTAATTCAAAACAGACATATGCGATGCATTAATGAAAGTAATAAAGTTTGCTATGACAATAATTGTTGGAACAATCAAAGAAAAATACAACTTGAAAATTCCAATGAACAAAAAATCTTCTAGTCTCAGGACTTGTCACTTCAAATGGTGAACCTTGGAGGGATGGTAGAACAACTCATCCTGACCACCTTGGGTGAACTCTATTGCTCCTTCATCAATCAGGTCCTGGATCTTGTTCTTCAGAGTCCAACAGTCGTCGGTGTCGTGTCCGGGACTGTCAGAATGGTAGGCACATCTCACACTCGGGTTATACCTGGAAGAGGAAGTGTTGGGATTCTTAGGAGGGTCCCTTAACATTACCAGATTCAGTCTCAATAGGCGTTGTAAAGCTTGAGATGGTGACACGTTGAGCTTGGTGAATTGCCTCCTAGGCTTGTTTGGCTTGCTCTGATCAACCCGTTGTTCTTGGCGAGGTCATTGTTGGACCTGTGAAGTAGTAGCAGCTTGGAGAGGTCTATTCATTGAACCAAACCTTTGACTTCTTGGAGGTTGATTACCGGTTTGGTCCCCAGCCCTGACCACCTGCTTCATACTGTCTTGCCGAAGCTGGTTGATCACAGTTCTCAACTCTTCTTGCTCCCGAGCTAAGCCTTGGATAAGGGCCATTTTCCCCAGCATCTGGGTTCTCATAGTATCTACCACAGCTTGCAGATGTTTCAGCCGTTCGTCCTTGCTGTCTTCAGGACTCTTCTTGATCAAATTCCCCATGAGGAGTGTTCTCAACTCTTCCTGCCCCTTGGATAGGCTTAGGAAGATCTCCCTGAACTGAGTCTCTTGAGTATGAGGATCCTGGTTATCCGGTTGGAAAGCCATTGCTGAAATAAACAGCGAAGGAGATAAGTGGCATGTAAAGAGGGTACCTGTTATGCAATGATATGTATGATATATGTATGCAATGCTTTCAAGGATCTCGCGGGGTAAACCAAGAAACTTTGTTATACCCCAAAATTTGCCCTCCCATATTCCTCAAGAAATTGCCAAGCCAAGCTAGAAAAGTCCCCAAGGGTTGTGCAGTGCAACAGTCTTCCATACAGTCAAAATTAGGGTTTGTGTTCTGATCAAGAATTGGAAGTTTTCAAAGGCCCAATCAAGTCTCATATGCTTACAAACATGGTCAAGCATCCCCATATCAAGTTTCAAGGCATTCAGCTCAAGATTGCACAGTCAAAACCCTAAATTGCACTACAGTCAACTGTAGGGGCAAAATGGTCATTTGGCAGTCAAAAGTTCAAATTTTTGGTCAACATATCATTTTGAAGCCACAAACATCATTTGATCAATGCTTGATCATGATTCTCAAAATTTGGCTCAGAAATCATCAAAGATGCAAAAGTTGCTATATTTGGACAGCTGAAAAAGTCAACTGAAATTGACCAAGGCATAACTTTCACATGGATTATCAGAAAAATTCCATCCAAAGCTCATTTTGAAGAGAAAGACATTTCCTACAACTCATCTTCATACTTCAAGTCCAAGAAATGCTCTCACAAAAAGTTATCAATTTCAACATTATAGGTCATTTTCAAAAGTCAACAAAAAGGGACTTTAAGTCAAAGACCATAACTTGAGATTGGTAAATCAAAATGACATGGGACCAAAGGCATTGGTTAAAGGACTCAAAGACCTTTCCAAAATGTCCAAGAACATGTGAAAATCTTAAAAATTGAGCAAGTTATGCCTTGTAGAAGTTGGGAAATTTTTGTGAAATGGCAAAAGTCAAATATCCTTGAAAATCCAATTTTGACAAAAGGGCCCCATTTTTCTCACTTTGTCCATCCTTGTCATGCCACACACGTGGCCCATGAGTGGTTTCAAGACCAAATGTTGACTTTTTTATTTTATTTAATTTTTGATGATTTAATTCATTTTAATTCATTGAAAATTCAAATAAAATTTAAAAATCAATGAAATGGTGTCATATGAACTTGGACAAGTTCTATGTATCATGAACCAACTCAAAAATCAGGCCAAGGTTCATTTACACACTAGGTCTAGGTTTTGGCTAGAAATTAGGAAAAAATGGTTAATGGACAAACCCTAAGGCCAATTCTCTAACAAGCATGAATTAAGGAGAGTTAGCAAGCCTATTCAATTCTATGATGATCACTGAGTCCAACCCTACCAAGAACATAGCAAAAAGCTCGCTGAAAAAGCCATTGGACATTTGAAAAATGGGACATAAAATGCAAATCTGAAATCAATGCTAGGGATCTTCTCAAGCCATAATTTTTGTACCAATAGCTTCCTGAGACGATTTTGAACGTATCCCAAATCATAACATCTTCCAAAGCTCCTTGAACTGGTATCCACAAGTCCAACTGCATCTTCAAAATTTTGAAATCATATAGCACGATTCAAGCACATTCTTGCAGTTTTTTTTAGATATTCATACTCATGATGAAGTTTCTGAGCTAACCCTTGCATTTAATTTCATTTTTGTGCCATGAATAAGAAATTGCCATTTTCGAATCCTAGGGTTACAGCTTTCTCAAATTAGGGATTTTGCCTAGGGGAAAAATTAGGGACCATGACCACCATGGTTGAACTCAGCATCTTAAGACGAAGAAGAATGCATACTCGCGAACAATTTATGATGCCCAGGGTTCTATTCGCTATTTTCTTGAAAATCCCCTAAAGCAACGTTTCAAAAACCGTTGCCTTCTTTGTTTATGTTTCAGGAAATTGGAAGGGACGATGGCGTGGCACAAGTGGATTGGCTGAGTTTGAATTTGCGCGCGTTTAACTAAGCACTAACCATTTTCTTTTATATATTTTATTGACTATTATATGTTAAATGAAAACAACTAGCTCAGCTGGCCAAGACACGCGCATGTGACATCAAAGACCTGGGTTCAAGTCCCAGGTCTTGCAAAACTCAATATTATTTTTTCATTTGAATTCCCATGCAGCATAACATTGAAGACTCACCATACACTTCAAAAGCAGTTTCATCCACGTGTCCCTGAGCATTCACATCAATGGCATGGATCTGAGGAACACTATAAGCCCCAGTCAAAGCATCACACTGAATCAAAAAAAGTCAACAAATTGCCAGCAAATGGGCCAGGCTTTTCAGGCTTGCACCTCCAAATTTCAAATCCACACCTCCCTGGTTATATCTTTTTTTTCTTTTTTCTAATTTTCTTTATATTCTATTATTTTTGTGTTTTATTTTCTGATTTAATTAATTTTTAATCAAAAATATAAAAACATTAAAAATACAGAAAGGACAAAAAAATATAATTAGTTTTGATTATTTTTATAAATAAATTAAAATATAACTCATTTAGTTTAATTAGGTCTTAGTTTTAATTTTAATTCTTTTTTCATAATAAAAATCCAAAAAAATGTAGAATTAGGGTAATTATTAATTTTTCATATCCTTTTTAATTTTTTTTTCTCACAATATTATTATTTATTATTTATTTTCTATAAATCAAAAATTGTACATAAATTAGTTTAGAAGTTAATTAGGTTAGAAATTAAATCTTTTTCATAATAAACTTAAAAAACATTAGGTTTAACACTTCAATTTCAATTAATTTTTTCTTTTTTTCTTTCAAATCTAAAAAACACAAAAACATTATTTTTCATTTAATTTTTTAATTTCCTTGACTAATTTTAATTATTTGTAAAAGGGTCCAACGCCCTAATTTTGTTTAATCTTTTTATTTCGCGCATTTGTCTTATATTGTGTAAATACCTCTGTATATGCCCCAAAGCCTTGTAATAAGTTTAGATTTATTTCTTGCACTTTTTATTTTATTCGCT
The DNA here is from genome assembly GCA_948472305.1 of Vicia faba. Taxonomy (NCBI): domain Eukaryota; kingdom Viridiplantae; phylum Streptophyta; class Magnoliopsida; order Fabales; family Fabaceae; genus Vicia; species Vicia faba. The sequence goes on along the minus strand of OX451741.1, from coordinate 266,071,329 downwards.
TTATTTATTTTCAGTCAAATCGGGTTCGGTTTTTTTGGCGATGTGGACCCGCGCCGGTTGTAATAGTCTAGATTTATTTTTCTCGCAAGTATATAACTGTTAATAAATATGCATGAAAGAATGAATGCCCAAAAATAAAATCAAATCGTTAGATCACCAATGCATGACAAGACAAACAATAAACTGAAAATGACACACAATTCGCACACACCACCCCTAGGGTACGCCTCACTGTTGCCTTTCGAAAGGTGGTCGTCGAGTAGAAAACGTCTTAGTAAGTCCTCATGGTCCGGGAACCTGGCATGAGGGTAGCTTCTAAGGTGTCTTCCCATTGCTCCGGTGATCACCATGTCCCTAAAATCGAATTGACCCGAACACCTCCAACGGTGGTGCTACCTACCTCTCAATGGTGGGATGGCACTACTTTAAAGGACATTTACACAGACGAATTCCTTAGGGTAGGTAGGTTCTCAAGGGTACTTGCTCTAATTTCAAACAAAACAAAAACTCTTTTCACACCAACACACTTTCAAAAACTTCCCAAACAAACTTTTCAAACACTCTGACGTATGAGTTAAACTGAAACTTTTCAAAGAATATTTTTGAAACCCACAATTGAAAAGCAAACAACAATTTTGAAAACACATTGAGCAAGTACCTAAGAGCCCATGGATAACCATGGATAGAAAGGGTGCTAATACCTTCCCTTTCTATAACCTACCTCCCGAACCGAGAGCAATCTCTTTAAAGGAATTTTTCTGTGCTTTTGTCCTTTCCTATTGGAGAAAATAAAAGACGGTGGCGACTCTTGCTTACCGCGACATTTCGCGAACCAGCGTTAAACAGTCAGTTCCAGATCCACCGATCACAGAACTGGCGACTCTGCTGGGGATAAACTTAAAGTGGGGTGTACCTTAGGACTAAGATCATTGTGTTTTCAATTGCTTTCCTTGTTTGCTTTAAATTGTGGGACTGTCTTGGGAATTCTATAGATCCTAACCCGGATCTGGGGGATACCTTCTTAGAAAGTAGCAACAAGGCTGTGAGGGAACTGTGCGGGGTATACCGACATGGTTGAAACAGTCTGCTACGTTGATGTGGCATTTTGGTGTGTACCGGTAACCCTTGAGTCAGTCAAGGAGAGTACGGGGCCTCCATGTGGTGTCATGAAGCATCAACAGACCTTAGGAACCTTAATTGAACAATCTTGGCCTCTTTAGGGTAGTGAGATAACTGACTTTGGTGCAGTCCGAGGTTGGTTGATACTCGATACTACACTCAATTGAGGGTTGCTTTCCTGGAATATTTCGGTCGCCAGTTCAGTGGCTAAATCGAAACGATGAACAATGAAAGCAATCCCGTGATATTGGGAACCTTAGAACCCGGTTACTTTGATTAGGACAGGTTGAACCCACCAACTTCAAGAGGGTACTACCCAGACCCCATGCTGGCCTTAAACCTTAAGGGCCTGTCTTGTATGCCTTGTGTGCCTTACATGTTTGTCTTTGTAAATATCTGTGTTTAATCATGGCATCATGACATCATCCAGCATCATATGCATTAACTAACCATTTCAGGGGTTCGAATTTTCATCTTTGTTCTTGTTTTGTAGGACATGGAAACTGTTCGTAGAAAGACAATTCCAATCAGTCTTGTAAGGATCTCTCCTCAGCTTAAGGAGCTTACATCCAGGATTCCTGAGAACTCTTCATTCAGTGAAAGGCATGGAAGCCTCATCAGCTTGGTCAACACCAACATTGAGGAAGATATGATAAAGGTCCTGTTCCAATTCTTTGACCCTCTGCATCACTGTTTCACCTTCTTGGACTATCAGTTGGTACCTACATTGGAGGAGTTCTCCCGACTCCTGAAGATCCCTATCCTTGATCAGCTACCCTTCAACGGTACAGAAAAGGAACCTAAGCTTGAAGAGATTGCTAAAGCCTTGCACCTACAGTCATCTGACCTCAAGGGACATTGGGAAGTCAGAAGTGGTATTAAAGGGTTCTTAGCCAGGTTTCTGTTTGAAAAGGCCTATGATTGTTGGAACTCCCTTGACTTGCAAGCTTTTGAAGAGGTTGTGGCCCTCCTTGTTTATGGTTTGGTGTTGTTCCCTAACCCAGATCAGCTCATTGATATCAGTGCTGTCCAGATCTTTATGTCCAGGAATCCTATACCTACGTTACTGGGGGACCTCCTTCACTCATGTTACACTCGAACCATGAGAAAAAGAGGTGTCCTTATGTGTTGCACTCCTCTCCTGGGAAAGTGGTTTATTTCGCACCTTCCACAATCAGTCCTGAAGAACGAGCGGGGTTTGAGATGGTCACAACGGTTGATGACTCTTACACATGCAGATATACATTGGTGCCCTAGGTCCAGGGAAGATGTCACTATCATTGATCGTTGCGGGGAGTATCCTAATGTTCCTTTACTTGGAATCAGAGGGGGTATTACTTATAGTCCATGCCTGGCTTGGAGACAATTTGGTTATGCTCGGAGAGATGGTCCTCATGACATGTTGATTCCTGACATAGTTTTTGACTTCGACAACGATACTCAAGGACTTCGCCAGAGATTTATCAGAGCTTGGAGGATGCCTAGTAGGATAGACAGCAAGACACTGGGGCACAGGAACTCCATCCCTTTGGAGCCTTACCTCAAGTGGGTACGAGCCCGTTCTCAGAAGTTAGTAATGCCTTATCCTCACATGCTTCCAGTAATCAAAGAGCCTGCCTTGGAAGGAGAGGTGTCTCATGTTATTCAGCACCCTGATATGCCCACATCCTGGGAAGAGATGCAGAAGAGCTGGATCCAGCTTAAGGAAGAGCGGAATTCTCTTGAGACTAGTTTGCATGCCAGTGAAAGGAAGGTCTTGGAGCTCACCCGCCTGTTGCACGAGGAAAGGAGTCTTAACACTTACATAGCTCCAAAGAAGATGCGCAACATATTTTGGATGTGATTTGATCTTTTTGTACTTTTGCCCATGAGGCTTTGATGTATCAAACAATGATTTTCTTAATGATAACGTGTGTTCCTTTTGGTCTACAACAAACTTGAATTTTCGAACTCTTGAATGCATTGCATAAACACATATCATTCATCATGTGCATCGTAGGTACTCTCCTTTTCAGGTTGTTTACCGTTCTTCGCTGTTTATTTCAGCATCATGAATCCTGAATCATCAACCGATGCGGCTATCAAGGCTCTTCAGGCGCAGAACGTCCAGTTTCAGGCGCAAAACGCCCAATTTCAGGAGCTGATCAAGGGCTTGTCTCAGGGTCAACAAGAGTTAAAGACCATGCTTCTGAAGAAGACTAAGAAGAAGAGGAGGACTGTGCTATTTAACACTGGGCGTAGACTCGGGAACACTTTGGTTGTTGAAGCTGAAAGGACTCCTCCATCTGTGACGGAAGGTAGTCACCATGAAAGGGAGGTCACTACTCCTGTGGGCTCTGATACTGAAACAGACTTCAACGACGACCAGTACCCTCCTGCTGAAGACCGGTACAAACAGCTGGAAGACAGATTAAAGGCTGTGGAAGTTCAGCGAGTGCCTGGATTGGATTTCGGAGACTTGGGGTTATCTACTGGGGTGGTGATCCCGCACAAGTTCAAAACACCTGCCTTCGTGAAGTATGATGGGGCTTCCTGTCCCAAGATGCACCTCCGTTCTTATGTAAGGAAGATCCAGCCTTACACAGCAGACAAGAACCTTTGGATCCACTTCTTCCAGGAGAGTCTTTCAGGGACTCATCTCGATTGGTTCTATCAGCTAGATGGAATCAGCATTCGTAACTGGGAGGATCTGGCCACTGCTTTTTACAAGCAGTATCAGTATAATGCCGACCTCGCTCCTACGCGTACCCAGCTCCAGGGTATGTCGCTAGGGTCGGGTGAAGGTTTTAAGGAGTATGCTCAGAAATGGAGAGACCTGGCTGGCAGGGTGCAGCCACCATTGACTGATCGGGAGTTAGTGGACATGTTCTTGGGGACCCTATCTGGTCTGTTTTTCAATCATCTCATTGGTAATTCCTCTGCTGGGTTTACTGATCTAATCCTGACTGGTGAAAGGATTGAGGCCGGTATAAAATCAGGGAAGATACAGAAAGTTGCCTCCTCCAGTACTGAGAAGAAACCCTTCAAAAAGGAGGCTAGTGCTGTATATAACTCCCGGAGAACAGAGCGACCTGAGCACCGCCAATCTGTCAGTGCGGTAATGATTGCCAAACCTGCTGCCGCTCCTCGGCCAACTAATCCTCAAAAGTTTGAGAGACCCCGGAGAGAGTTCACCCGGTTAAGCATGACCTTATCACAAATCCTGCCACAGTTGCTATCCACCAATTTAGTGACTGTCAAGGAGGCTCCAAAGTTCCCCAATACTGCATCTCCCAAGTTCAATCCAAATGCTCGCTGTGCTTATCACTCTGATAGCCCGGGGCATAACACAGATGACTGTTGGGCCCTAAGGAACAAAGTTCAAGACCTCATTGATGCAAAGGAGATACAGTTTGAGGCGCCCGAGAAGCCGAATGTTGTAAATGCTCCCATGCCCCAGCATGGAGTGAATGCTGTTGAGGATAATTTGTATGTAGCTTCGGTGGATGATGTTGCTACTCCGTTGCTGATGGTCAAGAGGAATCTGTTGCTAGCCGGTTTATTTCCGGGATGTAGCGAAAGTTGCCCTCTATGTGTTGCTTCCCCTGCTGGTTGTTCTCTGTTGAAGTCAGGCATCCAAAACCTGATAGATAGTAGAGAGATTTTGTTCGAAAAGACTGTTGTTCCTGCTGCTCCTGTTGAAGAAGTGTCAATCGTTACCATCTTCAACAACTATTCCGAGGCTCCTTCAAAGAAGCCTATACAAGTTTTGTCAGTTCACAAGAATGTTCCCATCACCATTACTGTTCCGGGGCCTATACCCTACAAATCTGATAAGGCTGTCCCATGGCACTATGGGGCAGATGTTTATGTTCTGGGTGTGAAACAAGAGTGCAACATTGATACTGGTGTCTCCAACATCACCGGGCCTGCTAAGGTCACTCGTAGTGGAAGACTGTTCTCGCCAGACATTGCTCCTCCAGCAATTCATAGGCCTTTGATCTTCACACCTGCCAGAGTGCCTGTTTCTCCTTCTGACCAAGTATCCACCCCTGCTGCTGAGTCATCTGATACTCGGGGCAAGGGAATTGCTGCTGATGTGCCTGCCAGGACGGAGGCACCAAAGACCATTGTTGAGGCTTCCAAGCAGGAAATGGAAGAAATTCTCAAGATAATAAAGAAAAGTGATTTCAATGTTGTGGAACAGCTGGGGCACACCCCCTCTAAAATCTCCATGTTGTCACTGCTGCTGTGTTCAGAGGCCCATGCAAAGGCTCTGATTGCTTTCTTAAAGACTGCCCATGTACCCCAAGATACGACTGCTGACCAGTTCACCGATTGTGTGGCCAACCTAACTGCTGATAATGGCCTGGGTTTCTCTGATGCCGATCTGACAGCAAAGGGGAAGAACCATAATGATGCCCTGCATGTCTCCATTGAATGCAGGGGCACTACTCTTGCTCATGTGCTGGTTGACACAGGTTCTTCATTAAATGTGCTGCCCAAGAAGGCTCTGGATAGGCTGGATTGTGAGGGTCTAGAGCTCAAACCAAGTAGCATTGTTGTCCGGGCCTTTGACGGGTCCAAAAGAATGGTGCATGGTGAAGTGAACATCCCAATCAGGGTTGGGTCACAAGTCTTTGATTCAAAATTTTATGTGATGGACATCCATCCGTCCTATTCTTGTTTGCTGGGTCGCCCATGGATCCACAAGGCTGGAGCGGTGACCTCCACATTGCATCAGAAGCTCAAGTACCCGGTCAGGGGGAGGATCGTAACAGTGCAAGGAGAGGAGGAATACATGGTCAGCCACCTCAACTCTTTCAGATACGTAGAAATGGATGGGGAGTTCATTGAAACCCCCTTTCAACATTTTGAGGAGGTACCACCAACCTTGGCAACAGCAGAAGATGAAGAGGTTTCTCCTATGAAGATGGCCTCCTTAAAGGACGCCCGGGCTGTGATCGAAAAAGGCGAATGTGCAAACTGGGGCAAGCTCCCTGATCTTACTCCTAAGACTAACAAGTTTGGGCTGGGTTTCACCACAGAAGCTCAGAAAGCGGTGCGCAAGGCAAGAATTGGAAGACCTCCGTTGCTCATCACTCAGCATGGAGTGAATGCTATTGGAGAGGAAGATGAAGTGGGAGAGTCAGAGTTCGATAGCTGGATCTACCCAACGGCCGACGGTGGATTGACCAATTGGACTGCTAAAGATTTTACTCCCATAACTTTTGTTCCCCAGTAATGAATTTCTTTGTTTTTGATTTGTAATAAACAATAATTTGAGACTATATGGCCCGGTGTCTTACCCGGGGCACCGTGGTTTTATTTATGAGGGCTTTTTGTTTGTCACTATCATATATCATGAATAAAAGCATTGGACGTTTTTCACATTTCAAATTTTGCGCTCCTTGTCTTTCCTTTCTTTACATATTGCAAAACAGCTGTATTTACACACACACTCACTCATACAGGTTTCAATCCACTCTGGATCTCACTGGTAACGACTCTGCTACTGCCAGTTATGACTTCGAAAATCCGATCAACTTAGCCGCAGACGAAGGTGAAGATGATTGCGAAGTGCCTGGTGAACTTGCAAGATTGTTACAACAGGAAGAGAGGGCAATTCAACCCCATGAAGAGCCAGTGGAAATAATAAACTTGGGTACTGAGGAAGATAAGAAAGAGGTAAAGATTGGTGCCAACCTAGAGCTCAGCGTGAAGCAACGGTTGACTCAGATGCTGCATGACTATAAAGAAATCTTTGCCTGGTCCTACGAAGACATGCCCGGATTAGATACCGACATTGTGGTCCATCACTTACCAACTAAAGAAGATTTCCCTCCGGTTAAGCAAAAGGTCCGCCGTATGCGTCCAGAGATGTCTGAGAAGATTAAAGCCGAGGTTATGAAGCAGTTTGATGCCGGATTTCTTGCTGTGACTTCTTACCCTCAGTGGGTTGCTAATGTGGTGCCGGTACCTAAGAAGGACGGCAAGGTCAGGATGTGTGTTGATTACAGGGATCTGAACAGGGCCAGCCCCAAGGATGACTTCCCTCTACCCCACATCGATGTCCTTGTTGATAATACAGCTCAGCATAAAGTGTTCTCTTTCATGGATGGCTTTTCAGGCTACAATCAGATCAAGATGGCACCTGAAGACATGGAAAAGACTACCTTTGTTACTCAGTGGGGCACCTTCTGTTACAAGGTCATGCCGTTCGGGTTAAAGAATGCTGGGGCAACCTACCAACGTGCCATGGTCACTTTATTTCATGACATGATCCATCATGAGATAGAAGTGTATGTGGACGACATGATTGCTAGGTCCCAAACTGAGGAAGAACACCTTGATCATCTACAGAAGTTGTTTGACCGGCTGAAACTGTACAAGCTGAGATTGAACCCGAACAAGTGCACCTTTGGGGTAAGATCTGGGAAATTGCTAGGCTTCGTGGTTAGTGATAAAGGTATTCAAGTGGATCCTGCTAAGGTCAAAGCTATTCAAGAGATGCCGGTTCCTAAGACAGAGAAGGAAGTCAGAGGCTTTTTAGGACGCCTGAATTACATTGCTCGCTTCATCTCTCATCTGACTGCCACCTGTGAACCAATCTTCAAGCTGCTGAAGAAAGATCAGGTAGTACGTTGGAATGATGAATGTCAGGCTGCTTTTGACAGAATCAAAGAATATCTCCAAGAACCACCCATCCTTATGCCACCGGTGGAAGGGAGACCTTTGATACTTTACCTGACAGTGCTTGATAATGCAATGGGGTGTGTGCTGGGGCAGCATGACGAGTCTGGCCGAAAAGAGCATGCCATTTATTACCTTAGCAAAAAGTTTACCGACTGTGAGACCCGATACTCACTGCTTGAGAAAACTTGCTGCGCTTTGGTATGGGCTGCTCGCCGGCTGAGACAGTATATGTTGACTCACACTACCTTGTTGATCTCAAAAATGGATCCTATAAAGTACATATTCGAAAAGCCTGCTCTGTCTGGGAGAATTGCAAGATGGCAGATGATCTTGACGGAATACGACATTCAGTACACAACTCAGAAAGCCATCAAGGGAAGTGTATTGGCAGACCACCTAGCACATCAAGCTGTGGATGACTACCAATCAATGAACTTCGAGTTTCCAGATGAAAGCATTATGATAGTAACTGACTGTGAAATACCTGGACCGGATGAAGGACCTGAACCAGGATCCCAATGGTCTATGCACTTTGACGGAGCCTCCAATGCTTTGGGAAATGGTATCGGCGCCATAATCGTATCTCCACAAGGTACTCATACTCCACTCACCGCCCGGCTGTGTTTCAACTGTACCAACAACATGGCGGAGTATGAAGCGTGTATTATGGGTCTTCAAGCTGCGATCGACCTGAGGATCAAATTTCTGAGTGTCTTCGGAGATTCCGCTCTTGTGATCAATCAGATCAAAGGAGAGTGGGATACGAAACATCCAAACCTGATTCCTTACAGAGAATGTGTGTTGGCCCTGATCCCCCACTTCACAGAGATAACATTTGAGCATTTCCCAAGAGAGGAGAATCAGCTGGCGGACGCGTTAGCTACAATGTCTTCAATGTTCAAGGTTAAATGGGATAATGAAGCTCCCCGGATCATCATCTGGAAGTTGGACGAACCGGCATACTGTTGTGATCTCGAAACCGAATTGGTGACTGAGAAGCCTTGGTACCACGAAGTGAAGAGATATCTGGAAGCACAGGAATACCCTGAAGGAGCATCTGTCAATGATAAGAAATTCCTGAGGAGGTTTGCAGCCAAGTTCTTTCTTAGCAATGGCATCTTGTACAAGCGAAACCAGGATTCAACCCTACTGCGTTGTGTAGATAAGACTGAAGCAGAAAGAATCATGGAAGAGCTACATGAAGGGACCTTTGGTACACACTCCAGTGGACATACCATGGCAAAGAAGATCCTACGGGCAGGGTATTACTGGTCTACAATGGAAGCTGACTGTTACCAACATTCTAGGACATGCCATAAATGCCAGATCTACGCAGACAAGGTGCACGTTCCTCCGGTTCCCCTGAATGTTCTGACTGCGCCTTGGCCATTTGCAATGTGGGGCATAGACATGATCGGTGAGATAAAACCTACGGCATCCAATGGACATCGCTTCATCCTAGTGGCAATTGATTATTTCACGAAGTGGGTTGAGGCAGCATCCTATGCTACGGTAACCAAGACTGTTGTGGCACGGTTCATTCGGCACAACCTGATCTGTCGGTACGGCGTCCCTGAGCGGATTATTACAGACAACGGTACCAATCTGAACAATAAGATGATCACCGAGCTTTGCGAACAGTTCAAGATACAGCACCACAATTCTTCTCCTTACAGACCGAAGATGAATGGGGCTGTAGAAGCAGCTAATAAAAACATCAAGAAGATTGTGCAGAAGATGACAGTAACGTATAAAGATTGGCACGAGATGTTACCGTTCGCTCTGCATGGGTATCGTACTTCAGCTAGGACGTCAACTGGGGCAACTCCTTTCTCTCTGGTTTATGGCATGGAGGCAGTCTTGCCGATCGAAGTACAAATTCCTTCTCTCCGGATAATGAAGGATGCAAATCTGAATGAAGATGATTGGATCCAGACACGACTTGATCAGCTCAACCTTATTGACGAAAAGAGACTTGCTGCTATCTGCCATGGTCAGACGTATCAGAAGCGAATGATCAGGGCATTTAACAAAAAGGTCAGACCACAGGAATATCAAGTCGGGGATCTGGTGATCAAGCGAATCATCCTTCCTCAGAGTGATCCAAGGGGCAAATGGACCCCTACGTACGAAGGGCCATTTGTGGTTAAGCATGTGTTCTCAGGAGGAGCAATGATATTAACCAACATGGATGGTGACGACCTTCCTCACCCCGCCAATTCAGACATAGTTAAAAAATACTACGCATGAAAAAAGACCCGCTAGGCTGACATGTCCAGGCAAAAATTAGGGCTTCCCGTCGAACCAAAAGGGTTCGGGCAAAATGAAGGGATGAAAATGAAAAAATCTGTACACCCGGCAAGTCGAAAACCTGAAAAGGCGGCTTGGGCAAAAATGGGTATCCCGGTGGACTGAAAATCCGAAGGGGCGGTCCAGGCAAAAATTAGGGATAAAAGCGTAATACTATGTCCCATTGGATCACTTTGCATCCAGAATCCGGTATCTACATCAAGACGGCATCGATCAGTCAGCCTCACTTTCAACTAAAGTCATCAAGTGATGAGACGCACGGGGCATAAAGGCGATATCAGAGTTGGAACCCAGTGGATCATTCATACTTCACACAGCTGTTTATTTTCTTTTGTACAAAACTTGTAATAAACTCTTTTGTTCGGCGACGTTCCGCTTACCAGGACGTCAGCTTCTTGTACACAAAACGCCTATTCACAGGCCATTCAAAATCAATACAAATATACTTTCCAGTTAAACGTGCCAACTATTTTTCTTTTTTGTTTTGTTTTGTGAAGAACGTCCAAGGTTCAATTTGTGATATATGCATTGACAATAATTTGCTAGCTCATAAATATTTGCATATGAAACAAAGAATTAATTGCAGGTGACACTAGAAACAGGGGCAATAAAGAGTGGTCTGAGCAGTCTAATTGTTCTATCCTCTAAGGTACCAAGGTAGGTTCAGCTAAAGAACCTAACCAGGCATCTTAAATTCCCCAGAGAGTGAGACAGCAAGTCAGTACATTATTCCTCAAACAAAGTTAACAAGTCTCAAAGAAGTTGGGTATCCTCCAGTAGATCCCAATATCCCCCAGCAGCATATATTCTTAACAAGTATCCCCGACAGTCTTGACCTAAAGATTGTTCCCCGGCGGCATATCAACATTCAAAGGAATCACTTCCCCAGCATATCAAAAATTCCCCAGGAGAGTCCCATCCAAGTTCCCCAGGGAAGATAGAATTCATCTCCCCAAGCAGTAAGCTTATCCCCAGTAAATTCTGGAAGCTTATCCTTCACAGGACACGAACGCGTCGTCTGGCTTGATTTAAAGAGTTATTTCCTCAACAGGATATAACTGGGTTATCCTCAGCCAAAAGCCAAGGGAAGGTCGTCGTCAACGTAGTTCTTTCCTATCCCTAGCAAGGTCAATTCACACTTCCAATACAACAACGGTATCCCCAACAGAGTTGCTATCAACATTCAGCAAGGCATCACTCTTCCCACAGAGTATTGCTTTCCAGCATGGTCGCTAGAGTATCTTTTCTCCCCGCAGAATCTTCCATTAGCCAAGTTTATTCCGCAACGGAGTCATCTTCTCCTACCGGTATCCTTGCAATTATCATCCCCAGCGGAAGCAAAATCTATTCTTCGACATCAGCCCAGGATACGACTTCCTGGCACCCGTCAAGGATTTACTTTCCTAGGCGAAAACATACATAAAACACCACATACATCATTATAGCATGCATAACGCACTGCATCATACAAATCTCATTTATGTTGAGAACATCATTGCTTGATCCATATCATGCATTGCACATGACTGACTTTTATCTTCCAGGAAGGATTCAGTTAAGTTCTCAAGCTACATTTCAAGACCTAGACTGGTTCAGTCAAAGGCCTTCTCTGGTTCAGTTAAATCGTCCCAAGATTTTCCTGATGCTTATCCCTTTGAAGACATTTCAAGACCTAGACTGGTTCAGTCAAAGGCCTTCTCTGGTTCAGTTAAATCGTCCCAAGATTTTCCTGATGCTTATCCCTTTGAAGACATTTCAAGACCTAGACTGGTTCAGTCAAAGGCCTTCTCTGGTTCAGTTAAATCGTCCCCAGATTTTCCTGATGCTTATCCCTTTGAAGACATTTCAAGACCTAGACTGGTTCAGTCAAAGGCCTTCTCTGGTTCAGTTAAATCGTCCCAAGATTTTCCTGATGCTTATCCCTTTGAAGACATTTCAAGACCTAGACTGGTTCAGTCAAAGGCCTTCTCTGGTTCAGTTAAATCGTCCCAAGATTTTCCTGATGCTTATCCCTTTGAAGACATTTCAAGACCTAGACTGGTTCAGTCAAAGGCCTTCTCTGGTTCAGTTAAATCGTCCCAAGATTTTCCTGATGCTTATCCCAGTTGAAGACATTTTAAGACCTAGACCGGTTCAGTTAAATCGTCCCAAGATTTTCCTGATTGCTTACCCAGTCAAAGGCCTCTCTGGTTCAGTCAGATCGACCTTAAGATCTCCCTGATTCTTATCCCAGTAGAAGACACCCCAGATTTTTCTCAACGAGCGTTGTTGAAGTTAAAGTCACCCAAGGCTCTCTTACCATTCATGCTAAGGAAGTAATCATCCCTGCAACGTGTCAGGTACTCATTTTTTGTTTTGCAGGTATGCCGGTTCTCGCTAAGGAATCTCTTATGCGATCAACATCCAGATGGCATCTATAAGCCCATCATCCTATCCAGCAATCTCTAGATGGCATCTATAAGCCCATTCCCCTATCATTGCTAACATGTGAGCGCAAATTTCCGGGCACTCTAGTGTCCAATCATCTTTTACCCTCGGATTACGAAAGGCACGTCAGCCAATCTGCATCCTCAGGTCTAAGAAGATTGAACAGGGGCAACTGTTATACCCCAAAATTTGCCCTCCCATATTCCTCAAGAAATTGCCAAGCCAAGCTAGAAAAGTCCCCAAGGGTTGTGCAGTGCAACAGTCTTCCATACAGTCAAAATTAGGGTTTGTGTTCTGATCAAGAATTGGAAGTTTTCAAAGGCCCAATCAAGTCTCATATGCTTACAAACATGGTCAAGCATCCCCATATCAAGTTTCAAGGCATTCAGCTCAAGATTGCACAGTCAAAACCCTAAATTGCACTACAGTCAACTGTAGGGGCAAAATGGTCATTTGGCAGTCAAAAGTTCAAATTTTTGGTCAACATATCATTTTGAAGCCACAAACATCATTTGATCAATGCTTGATCATGATTCTCAAAATTTGGCTCAGAAATCATCAAAGATGCAAAAGTTGCTATATTTGGACAGCTGAAAAAGTCAACTGAAATTGACCAAGGCATAACTTTCACATGGATTATCAGAAAAATTCCATCCAAAGCTCATTTTGAAGAGAAAGACATTTCCTACAACTCATCTTCATACTTCAAGTCCAAGAAATGCTCTCACAAAAAGTTATCAATTTCAACATTATAGGTCATTTTCAAAAGTCAACAAAAAGGGACTTTAAGTCAAAGACCATAACTTGAGATTGGTAAATCAAAATGACATGGGACCAAAGGCATTGGTTAAAGGACTCAAAGACCTTTCCAAAATGTCCAAGAACATGTGAAAATCTTAAAAATTGAGCAAGTTATGCCTTGTAGAAGTTGGGAAATTTTTGTGAAATGGCAAAAGTCAAATATCCTTGAAAATCCAATTTTGACAAAAGGGCCCCATTTTTCTCACTTTGTCCATCCTTGTCATGCCACACACGTGGCCCATGAGTGGTTTCAAGACCAAATGTTGACTTTTTTATTTTATTTAATTTTTGATGATTTAATTCATTTTAATTCATTGAAAATTCAAATAAAATTTAAAAATCAATGAAATGGTGTCATATGAACTTGGACAAGTTCTATGTATCATGAACCAACTCAAAAATCAGGCCAAGGTTCATTTACACACTAGGTCTAGGTTTTGGCTAGAAATTAGGAAAAAATGGTTAATGGACAAACCCTAAGGCCAATTCTCTAACAAGCATGAATTAAGGAGAGTTAGCAAGCCTATTCAATTCTATGATGATCACTGAGTCCAACCCTACCAAGAACATAGCAAAAAGCTCGCTGAAAAAGCCATTGGACATTTGAAAAATGGGACATAAAATGCAAATCTGAAATCAATGCTAGGGATCTTCTCAAGCCATAATTTTTGTACCAATAGCTTCCTGAGACGATTTTGAACGTATCCCAAATCATAACATCTTCCAAAGCTCCTTGAACTGGTATCCACAAGTCCAACTGCATCTTCAAAATTTTGAAATCATATAGCACGATTCAAGCACATTCTTGCAGTTTTTTTTAGATATTCATACTCATGATGAAGTTTCTGAGCTAACCCTTGCATTTAATTTCATTTTTGTGCCATGAATAAGAAATTGCCATTTTCGAATCCTAGGGTTACAGCTTTCTCAAATTAGGGATTTTGCCTAGGGGAAAAATTAGGGACCATGACCACCATGGTTGAACTCAGCATCTTAAGACGAAGAAGAATGCATACTCGCGAACAATTTATGATGCCCAGGGTTCTATTCGCTATTTTCTTGAAAATCCCCTAAAGCAACGTTTCAAAAACCGTTGCCTTCTTTGTTTATGTTTCAGGAAATTGGAAGGGACGATGGCGTGGCACAAGTGGATTGGCTGAGTTTGAATTTGCGCGCGTTTAACTAAGCACTAACCATTTTCTTTTATATATTTTATTGACTATTATATGTTAAATGAAAACAACTAGCTCAGCTGGCCAAGACACGCGCATGTGACATCAAAGACCTGGGTTCAAGTCCCAGGTCTTGCAAAACTCAATATTATTTTTTCATTTGAATTCCCATGCAGCATAACATTGAAGACTCACCATACACTTCAAAAGCAGTTTCATCCACGTGTCCCTGAGCATTCACATCAATGGCATGGATCTGAGGAACACTATAAGCCCCAGTCAAAGCATCACACTGAATCAAAAAAAGTCAACAAATTGCCAGCAAATGGGCCAGGCTTTTCAGGCTTGCACCTCCAAATTTCAAATCCACACCTCCCTGGTTATATCTTTTTTTTCTTTTTTCTAATTTTCTTTATATTCTATTATTTTTGTGTTTTATTTTCTGATTTAATTAATTTTTAATCAAAAATATAAAAACATTAAAAATACAGAAAGGACAAAAAAATATAATTAGTTTTGATTATTTTTATAAATAAATTAAAATATAACTCATTTAGTTTAATTAGGTCTTAGTTTTAATTTTAATTCTTTTTTCATAATAAAAATCCAAAAAAATGTAGAATTAGGGTAATTATTAATTTTTCATATCCTTTTTAATTTTTTTTTCTCACAATATTATTATTTATTATTTATTTTCTATAAATCAAAAATTGTACATAAATTAGTTTAGAATTTAATTAGGTTAGAAATTAAATCTTTTTCATAATAAACTTAAAAAACATTAGGTTTAACACTTCAATTTCAATTAATTTTTTCTTTTTTTCTTTCAAATCTAAAAAACACAAAAACATTATTTTTCATTTAATTTTTTAATTTCCTTGACTAATTTTAATTATTTGTAAAAGGGTCCAACGCCCTAATTTTGTTTAATCTTTTTATTTCGCGCATTTGTCTTATATTGTGTAAATACCTCTGTATATGCCCCAAAGCCTTGTAATAAGTTTAGATTTATTTCTTGCACTTTTTATTTTATTCGCTTTATTTATTTTCAGTCAAATCGGGTTCGGTTTTTTTGGCGATGTGGACCCGCGCCGGTTGTAATAGTCTAGATTTATTTTTCTCGCAAGTATATAACTGTTAATAAATATGCATGAAAGAATGAATGCCCAAAAATAAAATCAAATCGTTAGATCACCAATGCATGACAAGACAAACAATAAACTGAAAATGACACACAATTCGCACACACCACCCCTAGGGTACGCCTCACTGTTGCCTTTCGAAAGGTGGTCGTCGAGTAGAAAACGTCTTAGTAAGTCCTCATGGTCCGGGAACCTGGCATGAGGGTAGCTTCTAAGGTGTCTTCCCATTGCTCCGGTGATCACCATGTCCCTAAAATCGAATTGACCCGAACACCTCCAACGGTGGTGCTACCTACCTCTCAATGGTGGGATGGCACTACTTTAAAGGACATTTACACAGACGAATTCCTTAGGGTAGGTAGGTTCTCAAGGGTACTTGCTCTAATTTCAAACAAAACAAAAACTCTTTTCACACCAACACACTTTCAAAAACTTCCCAAACAAACTTTTCAAACACTCTGACGTATGAGTTAAACTGAAACTTTTCAAAGAATATTTTTGAAACCCACAATTGAAAAGCAAACAACAATTTTGAAAACACATTGAGCAAGTACCTAAGAGCCCATGGATAACCATGGATAGAAAGGGTGCTAATACCTTCCCTTTCTATAACCTACCTCCCGAACCGAGAGCAATCTCTTTAAAGGAATTTTTCTGTGCTTTTGTCCTTTCCTATTGGAGAAAATAAAAGACGGTGGCGACTCTTGCTTACCGCGACATTTCGCGAACCAGCGTTAAACAGTCAGTTCCAGATCCACCGATCACAAACTTGTTAGAATTTTAATTTTGTAACTTGATGGAAGGAACTTCATGTTGTTGAGGGTCCTTCTTCAAGAGTCAAGGCTCACCATGTCGAGTAGGTCATAGCCCCTGAATCAAGTTATCATGTTTTGATTCAAAGCAACCTTGGCTAGAGGAAAATAAATCCCCTTTGCCCCTTGCTAGACAGTTGGTTCATCATGACCTGCATCACAAACCCTTGAGATCCTTGAAATGGTTAAGGAAATGCTATGGTATGATGTTATGATGCTATGATGTTATGTACGTGGATGCAAAGGCATGAGGTGTAAGTAAGCCCTGTAATAAGTCAAGTTTAAGGACTATAAACAAAACCTGCAAGTAGCTCAATGTTGTCAGATAATAAGTATGGGCAAGTATTTCAAGTTTGAAGGTACACAAGTCACACAAGACAACCCTTAGAGTTTAGGCCAGCATGAAGTTTAGGTACTACCCTCTTTGAAGTTGGTTGGCTCAAAACCTGTCCTAGAAAATAGTAACCGGGTTCTAAGGAGCTCAATATCATTGGGTTGTTTTCTATGTTCGTTGTTTTGATTTATCCACTGAACTGGCGATCAAAATATTCCAAGAAAACAACCCTCAATGAGTGTAGTATCGAGTATCTACCAACTTTGGACTGCACCAAAGTCGGTCATCTCACTACCCCTAAAGAGGCCAGGATGGTCAAGTAAGGTTCCTAAGGTCAGTTGATGCTTCACGACACCACGCGGAGGCCCCATACTCTCCTTGACTTGACTCAAGGGTTACCGGTACTCACCAAAGTGCCACATCAACGTAGCAACTGCTTCAACCGTGTCGGTATACCCCGCACAGTTCTCTCACAGTTTGTTGCTACTTCTAAAGGGTATCCCCCAGATCCGGGTTAGGATCTATGAAACTCCAAAACAAGCCCACAATTTTAAAGCAATCAAAGCAAGCAATTGAAAACAAGAGTGTTCTAATCCTAAGGTACACCTCACTTCTTAATATTCCCCAGCAGAGTCACCAGTTCTGTGATCGGTGGAAATAGAACTGACTGTTTTTTAAGCTGGTTCACGAAATGTCGCGGTAAGCAAGAGTCGCCACCGTTTTTTATGTTCTCCAACAAGGAAAGGACAAAAGCACAGCAAAATTCCTTTTCGAGATGTTTCTCAGTTCGGGAGGTAGATTATAGAAAGGGAAGGTGTTAGCACCCTTTCTATCCGTGGTTATCCACGGGCTCTTAGGTACTTGCTCACTATGTTTTCAAAAATGTTTGCTTTTCTTGTGTTTGTGGGTTTTGAAAAAAGTTTGTTTTGAAAACTTCTAGGTAACTCTTGTATCAGTCCTCAAGAGTGTATGAAGTGTTTGTTTGAAAACTTTTTGAAAGTGTAGGTGCAAAAAGATTGTTTTTGTTTTGAAAGAGCAAGTACTTAGGAGAAATCTACCTACTCAAAAGAAATTAAGCTGTGTAAATGTCCTTAAGACATTACTATCCCACTATTGATAAGTAGGAAGCACCATCGTTGGAGTTATTCGGGTCAATTCGATTATAGGGACATGTGTGGTCACCAAAGCAATAGTAGGACGCCTTAGCGGTAACCCTAATGTCCTAGATCCTTTTTATCCGAGGCAACCGTTTCGAGGCAACTAGATCTTTAGACAGGAGGGCGACCTCTAAAACACCCTATACTTGATGACCACCTCGAGGCAAACAAGTGAGGCGTACCCTAGGAGTGGCATGTGCACGTGTGTCAGGTTTCAATTCATATTATCTTTGAACATGCATCATTGTGAGCTACGATTGATTTTATTTTTCATACAAGTCTTGTCATGCATAATTAACAGTTAATAATTTGCGGAAAATAAAGTGCGGAAAGTGAATCTACGCTATTACAAGGCGTCGGGTATTTACATCGCCAAAAGCATAACCCTTTGGAAAAATAAATGCGGAAAGTAAAAGAAAGCGATAAAAAATCCTAATTATCTATTACATTCCCGGAGCAGATACATAAATATGATCAAATAAATAATAAAGTGCGCGCAAAGAAATTGAATCAGGACGTCCTTAGGGTTTTGACCCTTTTTGAGAAAAGAATGGAATTTGTCCCTTTTTGCATTTAATTAAATATTAAACCTAATTTACTAATTATTTAATTAATTAAAAGAAAAAAAAGTATTTTTTAGTTTTTTAGGTCTTAATGAAAGTAACAATAAAAAGATTAAAATTGTCAAAAGAAAAACCTAATTCTAGATTGATTTTATTTATTGTAAAAAAAAAATTAAAATTAAACCTAATTAATAAAAAGACTAAATTAATTAATTTACATTTATTTACAAAATAATTAAATTAAGGTGAAATTAATAATAATAAAAATAAATAATATTTTAAGTTTCTGAATTTTATTAGGAAAATAATTAATTATGTTAATTAAATAGTAATAATAATAATTAGTAAAGAAAATATAAAAGAGAAAAAAAAGAAAAGAAAAGAAGAACCCAGGGGGGTGATGAACCAAATATGGAGGTAAGAAAGTTGCAATTCTGGCCCAATAAGCACAAACCCTGTTGACTTTCTGGATCCTCCAGAGCGCTTGTTGACTGGGAGCATGGCGCTCCTCATCTTTTGATCATTGGATTCACGTTTATGGCCACTTGGCACCTGGGTATCTGATATGCATGGTAGACTCCTTGGCAATCGTTGCATATGAACATATTAAGCAAAATAATACAAATGTTTTGGGTGGACCTGGGAATCGAACCCAGGTCCCCATGGTTACCAACCACATCACCTTCCACTATGCCATTACGTTGCATCTGTTAGTATAATGACAATTAATTATAATATAGCAAAATTAATTCATATGCTATCAAAACAAAAAAAACGCGCGTCTCATTCAAACCAGCCAATCACGTGTAAACACGCAGTCATCTTCTTCATTAAACCTGCAAAATAACAAATAGATAGCGGGGGTTTTTAACCCCCACTAAACAGAACGGCGAAAAATAACGAATAGGCCCCTGATGCACATAAATGTTTCGCGAGCATGGTGTTTGAATCGTCTGGCCTTGACGAATTCAACCATAGGTCTCTTGAGGTCTAATTTTTTCTGTGCTGGAAATCCCTAATTCGAAGGTTTATGAGCCCTAGAATTTGAACATGGCAACTCATGATTATGTACACCATAATCCAATTAGCTTATGCCATTAGTTTCCTGTGGTCTTTAACAATACAAAACAAGCAAAAAATCACATCAAATGCTTATGAATTATGAGTTTCGATTATGGAAAAATCATCAAACCGTGGGTCTGTGTAGAGCGATTTCTTGAGTTCTGGCGTGTGAATTTGATTTCAAAAGGTTCCTCACACCTCCAGCAATGTATTGAAATCAACAAATGGCTTGGAATCGCGTTGGAATATGGAAATCGGTTTTGACTTTTTTCTTGAATTTTTTTCAATGTGATTATGGTTTCCTGGCAGCAAATTCTCGTCCACATGAATAGGGTTAGGTTGTGTACATATAGAGGACTGAATTAGGTTAAATCCTTGGGCAAAAGATCCATGGAATTATGATTTGTATATTTGATTTTCAATCATATTTTTTTGCATCTTTTTGATTGAAAAACCTTGCCAAATTGGGAGATTTTTGTCCCCTTGATGTGTACACGAAATCTCCAGCACATGTAGGTCATATTTGCTTCATGAAAAGATTGCAAAACCATATCTTGATATTTTTCTACAATTAAATGAATTAAATGAATTAATATTGATTAAAAATTCAATTAATTAATAAAAAATAAGAAAATAATTCCATTTAATCTCAATGGGTCGTGCATAAGCCTTGGACAAAGTTTCAAGAAGAAATTTGAGGCCCATTAGCAAAAATGAAGTGTTTTGAGCAAAGTTGACTTTTGCAAATTCACAAAAATTTTCCAACTTCTCCAATGCATATCTTGCTCAATTTTGATCATATGAACATGTTCTTAGACATTTTGGAAAGGTCTTGAAGTCCTCTAACCAATGCCTTTGGTCCCATGCCATTTGGATTTACCAATCTCAAGTTATGGTCTTTGACTTAAAGTGCATTTTTGTTGACTTTTGAAATTGACCTATAATGTAGAAATTGATAACTTTTTGTGAGAGCATTTCTTGGACTTGGAATGTGAAGATGAGTTGTAGGAAATGTCATCCCCTTCAAAATGAGCATTGGATGGGATTTTTCTGATGAACCATGAAAAAGTTATGCCCTGGTCAAGATACAGTTGACTTTTCTGGTGTCCAAAAAT
Organism: Vicia faba; assembly: GCA_948472305.1. NCBI lineage: Eukaryota > Viridiplantae > Streptophyta > Magnoliopsida > Fabales > Fabaceae > Vicia > Vicia faba. The sequence continues at coordinate 266,050,640 of OX451741.1, read as the reverse complement.
AGTAATTTTTGGCATCTTGATGATTTTTGAGCCATTCTTATGGAATCATGATCAATACTTGATCAAATGATGATTGTGTGCTCAAAATAAGATGTTGACCAAATTTTTTGACTTTTGACTGTAAAATGACCATTTTAGCCCTGTAGTTAATTGTGGAGCAAATGGGGCTTTTGACTGTGCAACCCTTAAGTAGTCTTGAACCAATTGAAGGTGATTCTTGACATATCTTGAGGAATATGGGAGGGAAAATTTTGGGGTACAACACTAATCCAAAGTTATTTTTTGCAGATTCTTAGCCTATAACCCTAGATCTAAAAAGGGGTGAGCGGAACCCTAAGTCAAAGATGTGACCAAATATCAGTGATTTATGATGAAGGATGCAAAATGGAAAGCAAAAAAGAACGAAAGGAAAAAAAAAGGAAGACGGAGGTCGTGGTTTTTAGATCCGTGAGCTTATAACCTTTTTTGAAGATTTTCTTTCTGGTATTATCTGAATATCTTGCTTTCTCTCTTCTTCTGAACTTGTGGTATGGGATTATTTTGAAAGGATCTTTTTGAATGGAATGGAAAATGACGATGATGATTAGGGTTTGGCTTACTTGATAGCTTGCTATGATTTTGTGGGGGTTCTTGCAATTTCTGAGATTTGTATATAGCTTTGTATCTTCTGAATGGATTCTGAGGAGGGAAAATGATGAACAAAATTTTGGCTTTTTTGCTGTTTGTTTGAGATATTGGTTCACTATGAATCTTTGTTTTTTTGAATTGTTGGTTACTCTTGCTGGTTTTCTGAGTGTTTGTTTTGGACTAGAGATTTTTGGAAATTTTTTGACTCTCTCTAGTTGGTGATTCTCGCTGGCTTTTTGTATATTATTATGTCTCTTATTTTTTGCCCTTTGGTCCTGTGTTATAGTGACTGAGAAAATCAAAAAAATAAAGGGAAGGTTTGATGAAATTTGAATAAAAATGGTTTTCTAACTTTGGGTTTTAGAGTGCAGGTTATGCTTTCCCATTTTAGTGCAAGTTTTGGCGCATGCTGTAGCAGGGCTGTCTTTGCAGCCAGTGATAGCAATTGGCTTGGCAATTTGGACTGTTTGTGGCCTAGGTGATACCTTTCCAAAACTTGCCTCTTTCCCCTCTTCATATTTTCATGAGATAAAGCAATCTTTGCTTATTATATATTTTTCTGAAGGGTTTGCTAATTTAGGAAAATGATGAGGCTGCTTTAGGCTGTTTGAGCATGCTTACTGTAATATTTTGTTGCTTTATTTCTTTTGGCTTGCTGGCATTTGTTGCAGGTTTTTTATTGGCCCTGTTTTTGTACTTGGCAATTTCGTTTTGTTGCTGTTTGCAGCCTTGGTTATGCTGTGGCTCTTGCATTTTGTTGTTGTTGCTTGCTGTTTTGGTTTTCTGCTGCAGTTTTGGGCAGTTTGACTGGATGATTGTTGGTTGTTGTATTGGGTAGCTTGCTTTGCAGGCTTGGTTCTGCTGTGGCTTTTGCATTTTGTTGCATTTGGGCAACTTGCTGCCTGTTGCTGCTTGTTGGCAGTTTGTTGTTTGCTGCATTGTTGGCAATTTTTCTTTTCCTTTTTCTTTTGTGAACCAAGAAAGGCAATCTTTCTTGTGATTTGCAATTGGGGAGAGGGATTATGATAAAACAAAATCAGACCAAAATTATGATTCCTATCTGCAAACCCTAATGATGAATTAGGAGAAAATTTGCTTGAAAACTCCTTGTTTAAACTTCATTATTTATGTGTTAATCATATCTTCTTTTTCTTTGATTTGTTTCATGAACGGAAAGCGAGACTTGGATGCCAATGAAGATTGGATTGATTACTTGAAGATGAAGATGAAGACCTGAAGAAGAAAACATAAATTCTCTTTGTAAACTTGAGATTCTTTGTAAACAAGGCAAACAAAGTGTAAATTCATTTGTAATGTAATAATATCAAACATTTAAATAAATTTTGGTGTAGTAGAATTTATTGTACAAAACTTGCAATCCATAATTGAATACTTTGGATAAAAAATATTGGTTTGGTAACTTGCATTTCAAGCAATCACAAAATGATCAGATAAATCATGTATTTTGCATTCTTAAACAAAATAAATGTTTAAGAGCTCAAATCCAATTGATTAATTGAATCCACAATCATGGTTGTTTAAATGACAATCTTAATCTTCACATCTTGTCCAAATCAAGTTTGCGTTTAAAATGAACTCGTGTGCCATGCTTGATAATAAAAAATGGAATTTCATTGCCAAACAAACATGCTTCGGGAATATCTGTCAATCTTTAAAAAAATTGTGATTAAGAACATTCGAAGTCAACAAATGCCTTACGACGATTTGATAATTTTAAAGTCTTCCAAACACAATTTTCCTTCGATTCTTTGAAGATAAACCTGTGAGCGACATCACATATGACCATGAACAGAAATAATCGTCTCAAGGTCTTGTAATTTGAAGAAATCACAATTCTTAGAAGTCAGACGACTGTTATTTGAAATTAGGTCAAAATTCATGATGCGACTTCCAACGCATTTGAATTTTTGGTGATCTTCTTCGCGTAATCAGTTCTTGATTTGTGAAGAGAAATTTGAGATGGCATCAAGGAGAATCATACGCAAACCACTCAAAAAATATTGAATAATGAAGAAGTTACGATCGTTTGAATTTGTTCTCGCAAAAAGGGCGATTTTCAAGTCGATGTAGTCGTTTTCAGTTATCTGGACCATTGATTGAGGAAACTTACACTGCGAGGTTTGAAAACTGACTTAAACAACCTTGAGGAGACATGAAGACCTATGAAGACCAATTGAAACCTTGAAGACTCAATTTTCTTTGAGAAATGCAAAACCCTTATTGTTGATTTACTACTTAGGGAGAGAATTTGTCTGATCAACTTTTGAGCCGAATTGAGTATTCGTGAAACCCTAGGATAGTATCTTGAATGAAAAATGGAAGGGAAAATTTTGGGGTACAACAGCTGCCCCTGTTCAATCTTCTTAAACTTGAAAAGTAAGATCGACATGTTCCTCGTTCGTAGCTTAAAAGTGGAAGATGATTGAACACTAGAGTGCCCAGAAATTTGCACTTGATGATGCGCTTGGTTGATTGTGTAGGGAATGGGCTTAAAGATGCCATTTGGAGAAATGATGGAGAGTTGTTGGAGATGGGCTTATAGATGCCATTCAAAGGTGATTGTTGACCGGAGTGGACGAAGTCTGAACTTGACTTCAAACGGAAAAGAAATCAGAATAAACCTTTGGTCGATTTAAACTGGGGCTAGCAGAAGTCTTGAATGTTGTTTGATTTGAAAGAATCAAAATAAATCTTAGAGCGATTTAAACTGAACCAATAGAGGTCTTGGATTAACTTTGACTGGGAAGCATCAGAATAAATCTTGGTGCAATTTATCTGAACCAGAGAAGATTGTCGGTGGGGAAGAATCAGAACAAATCGTTGGGAGATTTATCTAAACTAGTAAGAACCCGAAGAAAAATCAGAATAAACCGTTGAGAGATTTTACTGATATACCAACATGTATCTAAAATCTTATAACTAATGATATAAATTAATGTGAAAAGTTTGGTTTTTAAAAAATAATTAAAAGAAAACTTAAATTCTTAAATATTCTTGAGTTTTAGTTGTGTATTCAAAATCTATTTAAAACTTTAATTTATTTTAAAATAAATTATTATAAAAAACTTGATATGACATTCTATAATTGTATGATGAGTAGATATCCAACCAAAATTTGGAGTACCGGAAACAAAACAAAAATTAATATGAAAAAAATATCATATTTATTATAGTTTTGGCACTAAATTATGATTTTTTTAACTAATTAATTAAAAAAAAGTTAATTTAACTAAATAATTTAATAAGATTTAAATAGTTTTTTTTTGCACTGCAATTTAATGAGTTTTTAATTTTTATTTTCGTATCTCATCTTTTTTAAAAATGACTTCTAAATATTAAAATCTTTTTAGTTTTAGTCTCAAATTAAAACCGGGCAGAAAAATTTATAAGTTTTTTTTGTGGATTTTTCTTTGAATTTTTCTGCTAATTTTAATTTTATAGATTAAAACTAAAATAATTTTGATATCCAAAGACCATTTAGAAAAAAAATAAAATATAAAGATGAAAATAAAAAACACCTAAACCTTAACAAACTAAAAAAACTATTTAAATTATTTAATAAATGTAATAAATTTGCTAATTAAGTATAATTTTGTAGTCAAAGTTTCCCTCAATAATTTAACAATTAAAAATTTAATTTCCATTAAATAATTAAAAAAAATAAACAAAAAAATAGAATATACATCATTAATATAAAAATAATAAAATAATTTTACACTCACAGCCAACTACCAACTGATATTCTCTATCAAATCATATTTATATTTTAAAATTATTTTAATGACATTAAAAATTATTAAATTTTTGTTGAACAAATGTAAAACTATTTTATAGTATCATTCCATTAAGAAATAATTAAATTAATATAAGATATTCAATTAAATACTATATATATATTTAAATGTGTGTAATTATTATATCAATACACCATCAATACATATAGTAATTATTAAAATATATTATTTTAAAGAAAGTTAAAATCGAAATCAAAATTTTAAAGAAATCAATAGTTATAAATTAATTGAGATTGTAAAATATTTTTAACCTATATTAATTTAAAATTTTTAATTAATATACACATGTAAAATAATTTTATTTTATAATTCAATAAAAAATTAATAATATATTATATCATTAAAATAATTTTAAAATTTAAGTGTGATTTAGCAAAATAATTGATTGATGATGTCATGGTGCATATCCTATTTTCTGTAATTTAAAAAATGTAACAACTTGTAAAAGTTGGATGCATCCAAAAAAAAAATCTATACATGGCAAATAATATCTTTTTATTTTCCCACTAATTCGTGACGGAAATCCATACACATTTTGTCTGTAATTTAGTAGAAATGGTGCAAAAAGACAATATACGATGCCGTTAACGTCAACATAGGTCTGATTTGACTCTTCGTCTTCGTCTTCGTCTTGCTTCTCCATAATATTCTCAAATACCTCGTTCCCACTTCAACCCTTGTCAATTTCCAGTTTTCAACCTAGTTATTTGTCTTCTTCTCTTCTACGGGTACAATTTTCTTTTTCTTTTCAAATTTGTGTAAGATTATATGCATAAACCTTAGAATTTAATGATTATTTTATGTTTATTATATAAATTTCGTCAATTTGAAATAGTCAATTTTGTTGCTTCAGTTGAAATTGTCATATGTGCACAATTCACCTAACCGTGGCCTTAATTTTGAATGCTCCTTGGATATGACTTTGTTTTGTTTTTATGAAGACTCGGTTGAATGAAGCAAGTGGAACAGGAAAAAACCCATATCTTGGAAGCAAGACCGGTAGAGGAAATTGAGATACCGATTGTCTCTGATTCAGACAGACTTGATCTTCCGGCAACCATGTCGTCGTCTTGCAACAATTCTGTCTGTCGTTTTTCCCGGAAGGAAAACAGTGCTGGTGTATCAGATGAATCGGCTAAGAAACTTTCTTTACTGATACTTTTCTATGCTGTTGTTATGGTTGTTGAACTTATTGGGGGAATGAAAGCTCACAGCTTATCTGTTATAAGTGATGCTGTACATTTGCTTTCTGATATTGCTGGTTTTGCTATCTCTCTCTTTGCAGTGTGGGCTTCGGGTTGGGAGGCAACGCCTCGTCAATCTTTTGGGTACAATCGTCTTGAGGTTTTGGGGGCTCTTTTATCTGTTCAGTTGATTTGGTTTATATCTGGTTTTTTAATATATGAAGCAGTTGGTAGAATTGTTTATAGAAATGATAGTGTCAATGGAAAGCTCATGTTTGCAATTGCAACATTTGGTTTTGTTCTTAACTGTATCATGGTTTTATGGCTTGGTCATGATCATAGTCATCATCATGGATTTGGACATTCACATGGTCATGATCATGATCATCATAATCACGATCATCATAATCATGCTCATGATCATGATCATTCTCATGACCATCATCAGTCCAGTAGAGACGTGGATCATGTTCATGGGATGGAGGAACTGTCTAAAATATTTGATGAAATATCTGATGAAGAGGAACTGTCTAAAATATCTGATGAGGAGAACCTTACCATGATTTCAAATGGTAAGACGAAAAAGAATGTTTTGAACATTAATATTCAAGGGGCTTATTTGCATGTGATGACTGATATGATTCAATCTATTGGAGTGATGATTGCTGGAGGAGTAATATGGGCTAAACCAGAATGGTTTATAGTTGATCTTTTATGTACTCTCGTATTCTCGGTTTTATCCTTAAGTACTACTCTGACAATGCTTAAGAGCATTGTCGGTATTCTGATGGAGAGGACACCGAGTGAGATTAATATCATTGAGCTGGAAAATGCTCTTACAAGTATCAAGGGAGTGCAGGAGGTTCATGATTTACACGTTTGGGCTATAACAGTTGGAAAACTTTTTCTATCTTGCCATTTAGTAGCTGAACCAGGGATCAGTTCCATTGATTTACTTGATAGGATTAAACATTATTGTGAAAACACTTATCAAATACAACATGTAACCATACAAATTGAATAAAGAGTATGTTCTTTTTTGTTCAATTATTTTCACCTTATTATTCATCCGTGTGATGCTTTTTTAAATATTTTTAAAGGCCAAGACATAATTTTATTAAAGATTGGCATGAGTCATACCAATATGCAACCAGTATAACAAGATAAAAGCCTCATGACAGCAAACAGAAAGAAATCTAGCAGGTTACAACAGTACAAACCAGACCAATACCAAGATAAATGCGTGATATAAACACCTCTATTTAAAAGGACAAATTCAAAGTTGGATTACAGATCAAAACCTATTCTAATTAATTAAGTTCAGTCCCTCCACATTCAGATTCAATTGAAGACAGCAGTCTCTAAATTGAAAACTACCAAGTCTGCTAACTTTTTCCACAAAATTCTTTTCTTACTAGTTTCACAAAAGGGGGCATATACATTTACCATTGATGGTGGAATCCGCTCTATTCCCACAAACTATGTGATAGACCCTGGACACATGTGTATAAGAGTAGGGGCAGAAAAGAAAATAGGGAGGGAGATGTGATAGACCCTGGACACATGTGTATAAGAGTAGGGGCAGAAAAGAAAATAGGGAGGGAGATGTGATAGACCCTGGACACATGTGTATAAGAGTAGGGGCAGAAAAGAAAATAGGGAGGGAGGAGAAAAGGCACGTGGCACACAGTTGGGAAGGATGGAAGGAATGAGTAGTGAGGTTGTAGTGGAAATGGGAGGAAATAACTAACTGCTTAGGTGGCAATCAGAGATTGGGGGATGAGATTGAGGGAATTAGAGAGCACATGGTGCTGGAGGGAATAAAAGGAAGCCTCGCTAATGATGGGAGGCAGGCGGGTTTTGAGTTGGAATTGGGTGGCTGAATAGTGAGAGTTTCATGTTATCAGTAGGGATATTCTCATATGAGAATATTAGTATTTTCCATTTATCATCTTTTGTAAGGAGCCAATCTCCATCCATCCTAGTATTGTCTCATTTGTATGAAACTAGTCTATGTTGAGAATATAGCAAGTGTGAGTATGGGAAAATAGTCTCACATTGGATAGGAATGTGGTGACTTGAGCATTTATAAGTGGGAGAATTCACTCATCTATCACCTTAAGATTTTAGATGAACAAGTGGTGTATCTCTCACAAAAGTGTGTTGCTCAAACGTAAAGTTTCGAAAATAAAAATGCTCCTAACTCGACCCTCCCCCGATTATTGCGCTAACAAATGGTATCAGAGTTTCGGTTCGATGGGATTGGAAAACACTGTGTTTGTGAGATCGGAATTACTTGCACAAGGTTGAAGATGGCAGGAGGCGTTGTGTGATTGAGATGTGCGTGTTGTTTAGCGCTCAAGATGTTCTTGATCTCGTCAACGAAGATTATGTCCCAGTTGTAGCAGATGCGACAAAGGAACAGAGAAATGCGCAGAGAGATACAAGGAAGAAAGATCAGAAGGCGTTGTTCTTCATCCATTTGAGAAGTCTCTCAGAAAGCAGTATGAGAATCTCAACATGAAAAACAACTAGAAGGTTTCTAAGTACATCTCTAGTGTAGTTTTAATCACTAATGAGATGAAAGCTTGTGGAGAAACCCTTTTTGAACAAGTAATTATTGAAAAGATATTGAGGCGTTGTGTGATTGAGATGTGTGTGTTGTTTGGCGCTCAAGATGTTCTTGATCTCGTCAACGATGATTATGTCCCAGTTGTAGCAGATGCGATAAAGGAACAAAAAAATGCGCAGAGAGATACAAGGAAGAAAGATCAGAAGGCGTTGTTCTTCATCCATCAGTGTGTGGATGAGAACGTGTTTGAGAAAATTACTGAATCGACGACGGCGAAGGCTGCGTGGGACACACTGACTACAGTTACGGTGGTGACGCATCAGTGAAGAAGGTGAAGCTTCAGTCTCTCAAAAAGCAATATGAGAATCTCAACATGAAGGACAACGAGAAGGTTTCTAAGTACATCTCTAGAGTAACCTTGATCACTAATGAGATGAAAGCTTATAGAGAAATCCTTTTTGAAAAAGTAATTATTAAAAAGATATTGAGGTCTCTTACTCTTCAATTTGATTACATTGTTGTAGCAATTAAACATTTTAAAGATCTGAACACCATGAGAATAGAAAAGCTGCAAAGCAGTCTAGAGGCGCAAGAGTTGCGTTTGACTGGGAGAAATTCTGAAAGAGAAGTTGAGCAGGCTCTGAAGGTGTGATCGGTGGATCTGGAACTGACTGTTTAACGCTGGTTCGCGAAATGTCGCGGTAAGCAAGAGTCGCCACCGTCTTTTATTTTCTCCAAATGGAAAGGACAAAAGCACAGAAAAATTCCTTATAGAGATTGCTCTCGGTTCGGGAGGTAGATTATAGAAAGGGAAGGTGTTAGCACCCTTTCTATCCATGGTTATCCATGGGCTCTTAGATACTTGCTCACTTGTGTTTTCAAAAAGTTTGTTTGCTTTTCAACTGTGGGTTTTAAAAAAGTTTCTTTGAAAATTTCAGTTCGACTCTTGTATCGGTCCTCAAGAGTGTTTGAAAAATTGCTTTCGAAAGCTTTTGAAAAGGTGTCAGTGTGAAAAGTATTTTTTGAATTTGTTTTGAAATTAGAGCAAGTATCTAGAGTCGTCTACCTACCCTAAGGAATTCGTCTGTGTAGATGTCCTTAAAGTAGTGCCATCCCACCATTGAGAGGTAGGTAGCACCACCGTTGGAGGTGTTCGGGTCAATTCGAGGTTCGGGACATGGTGATCACCGGAGCAATGGGAAGACACCTTAGAAGCTACCCTCATGCCAGGTTCCCGGATCATGAGGACTTACTAAGACATCCTCTACTCGACGATCACCTTTCGAGGGCAAGGTAACAGTGAGGCGTACCCTAGGGGTGATGTGTGATTTGTGTGTCATTTTCATTTATTTTTGTCTTGTCATGTCATGGGTGATCTATGCGTTTGTTTTTATTTTGACATTCATTCTTGCATGCAATTATTACAGTTAAAAAGTTGCGAGAAATATAAAGTTCCTAAACTATTACAAAGACGCGGGTCCACATCGCCAAATTAAATCCAGGACCCGATTTGACATAAAATAAAGAAATAAGGTGCGAGAAATATAAAATGTCCGAGTTACATGGCTTTGGGAGAATTACATTAATATTTAAAAGAAAAAATAAAAATGCGAAGAGAATTAAATCGGGAATGCGAGGGCGTTGGACCCTTTTTAACGAAATTAAATTATTATGGACAAATTAATTAAAATAAACTAAAAAGAAATTATTTTGAAGGTTTTTTGTATTTATGAATTTTTAATGAGAATTAAATGAAATTAAGTAATTAACCCTAATTCTAGCTATTTTTAATTTATTAAGAAAATATGAAAATTAAACCTAAAATTAAACCTAATTAATTAATGCAATTTGATTTATAAAAATAAATAATTAATTATTAGTGAGGAGAAAATAAAAGAAAAAGTAATTAAAATAATTAAAACCTAATTCTACAAATTTTAAGTTTATTGAAAAATGTCAAAATTAAGTTTAAGAATAAAACTAATTAATTTACAAAAATAAGTTTAAATGAAATATATTTTATTTTTATGACTTTCTGATTTTTATTATTTTTATGTTTTATGAAAATAAATTAATTTAAAGAATTAAAAAAGAAATAATTGAAACAAATAAAATAAAAAAAGAAAAGAATTGCAAAACCTTAGGGGGTTCTGTCCCCAATTGGGAGGTATAATTTAGCATTTTTGGCCCATCTTTGGAGGCCTTTTGTTGACTTTCCAGGGTAGCATGTGCGTGCATTGACTGAGGCCTAGGATGTTCATCAAACATGGGCCTTTGGATTGCCCTCAGTGGCCATGTGGCGCATTGAGATTGTGGGCGTATGATGGTCATCAGGGAGCAAGCTGCGCAAGAATATGATTAGAAGAAAAATATGGAATAAGAAAGGGGGACCTGGGATTCGAACCCAGGTCCCAGAGATTACCATACTGATGCCTTGCCACTGGAGCTCTTAACGCGCTTTGAATATTGTATAGAGAACAAATAATATAATGTAAATTATGAGTTAGTGGACATTTTCGCGCGAAATTTGAATACACCAACCATCGCCTTACACATCACCATCTTCTCCACTGGCCCTGCATTTTATCTGAAAAAAAACAAATTGAATAGCGGGGGTTTTAAACCCCCACTAAGTAACAAGTACAAAAATAGCGATTAGCAACCCTTTGATCATAAATTAGGCGCGACCCCATCATTGAGTTCGTCTGAAGGCCCTGATTTTAATGGTCTGGGTCTTGTGTTCCAATTTTTCCATAACTGAGAAACCCCAATTCAAGGTTTTTAAAACCCTAACAATCTTCCATGGTGAATTCTCCTATAGTGCACGAAAACTCAATTGATGTATATGGTTAGCTTTAGAATGATCCAATTAGCATAAATCAACATAAAAAACATATGAAAAATGCATAGAATTCATGATACGATTATGAGTATTTTCGTGAAAAGTATGACTTTGATATACCAATTCCTTGAGTATGGGACAATGTTCTTGATTGGAATAGTCTCCTCGTGGCCTTGGCAAGCTAGTGGAATGGTTATATGGCCTTGAAACGCCTTGGAATGGTGTTTTCAGTTTTGAATTTTTTTACAAAAAAGTGCAACTTTGTTCTTCTTTTCTGGCGCAGCTTGGAGGTTCTTCACACTAGGGTTTGCATCCTGCTTATGTATGGAATGATTAGGGGTGAGTTTTTGGTCCAAAGAATCAAAGCATTGATGTAGAGAATATTTGATTTTCATGGCATAGTTTTTCAATCTTTTTCATGCATATTTGATTCCAATCATGGCAAATCACATTGATTCTTTCCCTATCTAATAATGCACGAAATCCTTAAGTTATTCCATGCATAAAAAGATTTGAAAACTTTGGTTTAGTATTTTCCACATATTTTAATTAATTAAATGAATTTTTGGCAATTAAAAATTCAAATAAATAAATAAAAATGATGAATAAATTCCCTTTGGTCCAAATGATCGTGCACATGCTTTGGATGATGAATCTTGGAAGAAAATGTGGCCCATTAACATTTTTAAGGCATTTGAAGCAAAGTTGACTTTTCAAAATACCCAAAAATTTCCCAACTTCCACAAGGCATATCTTGCTCAATTTTTAAGCTTTGATCATGTTCTTGGACACTTTGGAAAGGTCTTGAAGTCCTATAACCAATGTCTTTGGTCCCATGTCATTTTGATTTACCAATCTCAAGTTATGGCCTTTGACTTAAAGTCCCTTTTTGTTGACTTTTGAAAATGACCTATAATGTTGAAATTGATAACTTTTTGTGAGAGCATTTCTTGGACTTGAAGTGTGAAGAGGAGTTGTAGGAAATGTCTTTATCTTCAAAATGAGCTTTGGATGTAATTTTTCTGATAAACCATGTGGAAGTTATGCCTTGGTCAAGTTACAGTTGACTTTTTCAACTATCCAAATATAGAAACTTTTGCATCTTGAGACTTTTTGAGCCAAGCTTTGAGAATCATGATCAAGCATTGATCAAATGATGTTTGTGGCTTCAAAATTAGATGTTGACAAAAAATTTGAACTTTTGACTGTCAAATGACCATTTTGCCCCTACAGTTGACTGTAGTGCAATTAGTGTTTTTGACTGTGCAATTTTGTGCTGTAAGTCTTGAAACTTGTTATGATGATGCTTGACCATGTTTGTATGCATGTGGGACTTGATTGGACCCTTGGAAACTTCAATTACTTTGCCAGAACCAAAACCCTAACTTTTGACTGTTAGGAGGCCCTTGAACTGTGCAACCCTTGGGGAGATTTTGAAGCATGCTCTTTGCAATTCTTGAAGAATATGGGAGGGAAAATTTTGGGGTACAACAGTTGCCCCTGTTCAATCTTCTTAGACCTGAGGATGCAGATTGGCTGACGTGCCTTTCGTAATCCGAAGGTGGAAGATGATTGAACACTAGAGTGCCCAGAAATTTGCGCTCACATAGTAGCAGTGGGATGGGGGAATGGGCTTATAGATGCCATTTAGAGATTGATGAATAGTATGATGGGCTTATAGATGCCATGCTAAGAGGTGATGGATGGTGGATGGGCTTATAGATGCCATCTAGGTGTCGATCGCGTAAGAGCTTCCTTAGCGAGAACTTGCGTACCTGCAAGAGAAAAATGATTACCTAACCTGTTACAGGAGCTGGTCTTCAAATTCTTTGTGTGGGGGTGTCCTGACTGGTTACAAGAGCTGGATCTGGAGCTTCAAAAGGTGATGAATGAACCAGGGATGGTTACTACCTCAACAGGAACGGTGAGAGAACCTTGGACGATTACTACCTCAACAGTAACGCTGAGAGAATCTTGGGAGACTTCAACCTCAACAGTAACATTGAGAGAATCTTGGACGACTTCAACCTCAACAGTAACGCTGAGAGAATCTGGGGACGATTACTACCTCCGCAGTAACGGGGAGAGATCCATAGGCGACTTCAACCTCAACAGTATTATTGAGAGAATCTTGGGCGACTTCAACCTCAACAGTAACGCTGAGAGAATCTTGGGGCGATTACTACCTCCGCAGTAACGGGGAGAGAACCATAGGCGACTTCTACCTCAACAGTAACGCTGAGAGAATCTTGGATATCTTCTACTGGGTCTTTATCAGGAAAATCTGTTAGGGGTCAATTTAGCTGGACTAGAGAAGGCCTTGGACTGGATAAGAAACAGGAAAATCTTAGGGTCGATTTAACTGAACCGGTCTAGGTCTTGAAATCTTCAACTGGATAAGAAACAGGGAGATCTTAGGGTCGATCTGACTGAACCAGAGAAGGCCTTTGACTGGATAAGAAACAGAAAAATCTTAGGGTCGATTTAACTGAACCGGTCTAGGTCTTGAAATGTCTTCAACTGGATAAGAAACAGGGAGATCTTAGGCTCGATCTGACTGAACCAGAGAAGGCCTTTGATTGGATAAGAAACAGAAAAATCTTAGGGTCAATTTAACTGAACCGGTCTAGGTCTTGAAATGTCTTCAACTGGATAAGAAACAGGGAGATCTTAGGGTCGATCTGACTGAACCAGAGAAGGCCTTTGACTGGATAAGAAACAGAAAAGTCTTAGGGTCGACTTAACTGAACCGGTCTAGGTCTTGAAATATAGTTGAGAACTTAACTGAATCTTTCCTGAAAGGTAAAGGTCAGTCATATGCAATGCATGATATGAATCAAGCAATGATGTTCTCAACATAAATGAGATTTGTAAGATGTGATGCGTATATGCATGCTATAATGTATGGAGATGTGATGTTTATGAATGTATGTTTTCGTCTTAGGAAAATAAATCCTTGGCGGGTGCCGGGAAGTCACTCCTGGGATGATATTGAAGAATAGATTTTTGCCTCCGCTGGGGATGATAGTTGCGAGAATACCGGTAGGAGAAGATGGCTCCGTTGGGGAATAAACTTGGCGAATGGATAATTCTGCGGGGAGAAAAGTACTCTAGCTATCTTGCTGGGGAACAATACTCTGTGGGGAGAGAGGTACTTTGTTGAGTTGTTGATAATAACTTGCTGGGGATACCCTTGTTGTGTTGGAAGTGTTAATAGACTTCGCTGGGGATAAGAAGACTTCGCCGAGGATGATCTTTCCGTGGCTTTTGGCTGAGGATAACCCAGTTATATCCTGGTAGGGAAATAACTCTTTGAATAAAGCCGGGGGACGCGTTCGTGCTCTGCGAGGGTAAGCTTCCAGAATTTACTGGGGATAAGCTTACTGCTGGGGAGATGGATTGAACTTTCCTGGGGAAACCTCTGGACTGGACCCTCCTGGGGAAATTCTTGAGATGTAATTTTTGTAAGTTGAAAGAGGGAACCTATGTAGGGTTGCCCGATAATGAGCTCGTGTACAACCGCATCTTTGAAGAGGGACACCTGTGTAGGGTTACTTTTGAGGTTGGGCTCGCGTGGAGCTGCCTATGGGGTTGAAGGAAACCTGTGTAGGGTTTACTGACAATGAGTCCGTATAAAACTGCATCCTTGAAAATAGAGGACCTGTGTAGGGTTTCTGGGTGACGGGTCCGTGTAAAACTAACATCTGGAGTTTTGAGAAGGAAACCTATGTAAGGTTTACTGATGACGAGTCCGTGTAAGACTACGTCTGGAAATGGATAACCTGTGTAGGGTTACTTCGGGATAAGTTCGTGTAAAACTTCTGGGGGAACCGGGGTAAGGTTACTGCAGGGTAAGTTCGTGTAAAACTTCTTGATGAACCGGGGTAAGGTTATCTTTGAGGTAAGTCCGTGTAAGACTTCTGGAGGAACCGGGGTTAGGCTACTGCAGGATGGTGAGTCTGTGTAAGACTTCTTGATGAACCAGGGTAAGGTTATCTTGAGATAAGTCCGTGTAAGACTTCTGGAGGAACCGGGGTTAGGTTACTGCAGGATGGTGAGTCCGTGTAAGACTTCGTCTAAAAATTGAGAAGGAACCGGTGTAGGGTTATCTTGATGATGGTTAAGTGGATGATTGTCCTGTTTGGTTTCGGATGTTAACCCACAATCTGGAATTTGTAAAGGTAGATGGTAATCACCTTTGTATTAACCTTTCGTTGATACTTTGGGTTGACAAAGCAAATGGATCGCCTGGACGACTCATTATTGCCCCTGTTTCTGAGGTGAGGGGAGAGGATACCTTGTGGAGGTGCTGGATGACTGCCGATTGACAAATCTTCTGGTAGACAGGTGACGAGATGCCAGGACATAGTCGTACGCTTTGATCCCTAACTTTTTCCTGGACCGCCCTTTCGGGTTTTCAGTCCACCGGGATACCCATTTTTGCCCAAGCCGCCTTTTCAGGTTTTCGACTTGCTGGGTGTACAGATTTTTTTTCATTTCATCCCTTATTTTTGCCCGAACCCTTTTGGTTCGCCGGGAGGCCCTTATTTTTGCCTAGGTACGTCAACCTAGCGGGTATTTGATTATGCGTATTTTCTTTTCGACTATATCCACGCTCTTAGAATGTAGGGAGTTGCCCCTGTTAGAAGTGTTTTTTCATGCCACCAGAAAATGTTTGATCAGGCAAGATTCGTTGTTGGAATGCCCCAAGTGACTCAGGCAGAGATTTGCCCCAGGCTATTTGGCCTTTGAGAGATTCTCCGAATCTTTATTGGACTGCCCCAGATGATGGACCATGATCAGGCCATGCCCCTTGATTGGAAGTGCCTTTGTTCACTAGGCTTTCATCGTGCGAATTTCCCTGCTGTTTAAATAAATAGTCATATGCAAACAAAGTTATGTTAAAAATGCAAAGCTTATGTCTGTCTTGAAGATTTTGAAAATGCATTCTTTTTCATAAAACAAGTGAATGTTTGTAAAATGTGATGTCAACTCCGTATTTACCGTAGGCCTTAAGGAGTCAGGATACCTTTCGTAACAGTATGCTTTCGAACTAACCCATGCTTCAGCTAGGACTTTTAAGGGTTATAACGTGGCCTGGTTCATGGTTTAAGAAACAAAGGATAAAGGCTCAAATTATTTGTACCCACCCGCTCTTCGTGATGTTCTCCAAACCTAAACTCAGTTGATCATACGTTAGACCTTGTTTGAGTCTTTGCTCCGGTTTTCCAGTGATGGTTCGGATGTTGACAATTTATTTTGAATAGGTAGTCATTTCCCTTTTTTGTTGAGGGTTTGTATGACCTCTTTCTTTTTGATTTTGCTATCCCTAAAATTTGCCTGAACTGTTTCTTTCGTGATTACAGTCAGCGGGATGCCCCAGTTTTGTAAGTCTCCTTCATAGGTTTTGACTTATTGGGTTTTTATTTTTGAGATATAATGACTGCCTATTCTTATGATTATTCAGAATCATCACTGTCTTCTTTTTTTTGTAAGGACCTCTTTGGTGCCATTTGTTATGCACTTGGATAAACTGAGAGAACTACCCTGCCCCAGGTTATGATAAAGGGTTTTAATTTTCGAAAATAAAAACTCCTACTTCTTTGGCTAAGAGGGGTTGACGAGGGATTATCTTCCTTATAACTCCAGTGTTTAGGGATTGAAACAATGCCTGTACCTCATCAGCGGGGTCTGTTCAAAAGCATACTGTAAAGATTGTGGTATCGTTTTCGTCATCCTCCCTCAAGAGGCTTAGAATTATTAATCGAGCGTTGATCATCAGAAAAAATATGAAAATAATTTGCATATAGTGAATACAAATATATTGCTTCAAAACAGACATATGCGATGCATTAATGAAATAACAGCGTTTAACATGAGCAAATGTTTGAACAAAAGAAAATTACAACTTGAAAATCCTAATGAACAAAAGTCTTTCCATCTCAGGGCTTGTTACTTCAAATGGTGAGCCTTGGAGGGATGGTAGAAAAATTCAGCCTGACCATCTTGTGTGAACTCCAGTGCCCCTTCATCAATCAGGTCCTGGATCTTGTTCTTCAGAGCCCAACACTCATTCGTATCATGTCCTGGACTGGAAGAGTGGTAGGCACACCTCTTATTGGGATCATAGACAGGGGATGCTGTGTTGGGGTTCCGGGGATGAGCCCTTAATGTGATCAGGTTCAACCTCAACAGGCGTTGTAAAGCTTGAAACAGCGACATGTTGAGCTGGGTGAATTGCCTCATGGGCTTGTCTGGCTGAAGCTGGTGAAGTTGCTGCTGAGTTTGTGACCCTGAAGCCATTTGAGGAGCTCTCCCCTTAGCTCCTTGTCTCAGAGATGGTTGAATGATGACTGGCCGTTCAACCTTAGATGTTTGCCCTATTTGGTTACCCCGAAGCAGTTGGTTGACGAGAACCCCGAGCTCATCTTGTCTTTGAGCTAAGTCTTGAATGGCAGCCACCTGCCCCAGCATCTGGGCTCTCATTGCATCCACTTCAGCTTGCAGATGTTTCAGCCGTTCGTCCTCAGCGCTGTTCCTGACCAAAGTCTCCATGAGAAGTGTCCTTAGCTCCTCCTGCCCCTTGGATAGATTCAGGAGGATTTCCCCGAACCGAGTCTCTTGAGCAAGAAGGTCCTGGTTATCTTGTTGGGAGGCCATTGCTGAAATAAACAGCGAGAAAGGTAAGTGACCTGCAACAAGGATACCTGTTATGCAATGATGTGTATGACATGCATGTAATGTTTTCAAGGACCTCGCGGGATAAACAAGAAAATCTGTTAGAATTGGGATCCGGTAGCTTGATTGAAGGAACTTCATGTTGTAGAGAGTCCTTCTTCAAGGGTCAAAGGCTCACCATATCCAGTGGGTCATAGCCCCTGACTTTAGTCATCATGTCTGGTTTTGGTTTCCAAACAACCTTGGTTAGGGGAACCTTCTTCAAGAGTCAAAGCTCACCATATCAAGTGGGTCATAGCTCCTGACAACTTGGTCTGGAGGAAAATAAATCCCTTTTTTGCCCCTTGCTGGGACAGTTGATTCACTATGACCTGCATCACAAGCCCTTGAGATCCTTGAAATGGGTTAGGATGTATGCAATGGTATGATGTTATGGTATGCATGGGGTAATGTAAGTAAACCCTGTTATGAGTCCCAATTAAGGACTGCAAACCAAAACCTGCAAGGAACTTAGTAAACCCTGTTATGAGTCCCAATTAAGGACTATAAACAAAACCTGCAAGTAGTTCATGTGTCAGATAACAAGTATGCAAGTAGTCAAGTTGGAAGGCACACAAGTCACACAAAAGAAGCCCTTAGATTTTAGGCCAGCATGGGGTCTAGGTATTACCCTCTTTCAGTTTGTTGGCTAAGACCTGTCCTATCAGAAGTAACCGGGTTCTAGAGGATCCTAATATCACTGACTACCCTCAATCGGTCATAACTCCAGCATCGCAATCTTTTCTTGCGGCCAGAACCATCGCGAGAGTTTAGCCTCAATGGGTGTAGCATACTGCTACTATTCTATTGGCCAAGTTGGGTCATTTAAGGTTCTAAGGTCGGTTGGTGCTTAATGACTCCTCAGAAGACCCATATTCTCCTCGTTGCGACACAAGGGATATCGGTACAGACCAAGGTGTCACACCAACGTAGCCACTGCTTCACCCGTGTCGGTCTACGCTGGACAGGTCCCTCACAGCTTATGCTACCTAAAAGGGTATTCCCCAGATCCGGGTTAGGATCTATGAAACTCCGATGCAAGCCCACAATAAAAAAGCAATCAAAGAAAGCAATTGAAAACAAGAGTGAACTATTCCTAAGGTACACCTAACTTATAAAGTATCCCCAGCAGAGTCGCCAGTTCTGTGATCGGTGGATCTGGAACTGACTGTTTAACGCTGGTTCGCGAAATGTCACGGTAAGCAAGAGTCGCCACCGTCTTTTATTTTCTCCAAATGGAAAGGACAAAAGCACAGAAAAATTCCTTATAGAGATTGCTCTCGGTTCGGGAGGTAGATTATAGAAAGGGAAGGTGTTAGCACCCTTTCTATCCATGGTTATCCATGGGCTCTTAGATACTTGCTCACTTGTGTTTTCAAAAAGTTTGTTTGCTTTTCAACTGTGGGTTTTAAAAAAGTTTCTTTGAAAATTTTAGTTCGACTCTTGTATCGGTCCTCAAGAGTGTTTGAAAAATTGCTTTCGAAAGCTTTTGAAAAGGTGTCAGTGTGAAAAGTATTTTTTGAATTTGTTTTGAAATTAGAGCAAGTATCTAGAGTCGTCTACCTACCCTAAGGAATTCGTCTGTGTAGATGTCCTTAAAGTAGTGCCATCCCACCATTGAGAGGTAGGTAGCACCACCGTTGGAGGTGTTCGGGTCAATTCGAGGTTCGGGACATGGTGATCACCGGAGCAATGGGAAGACACCTTAGAAGCTACCCTCATGCCAGGTTCCCGGATCATGAGGACTTACTAAGACATCCTCTACTCGACGATCACCTTTCGAGGGCAAGGCAACAGAGAGGCGTACCCTAGGGGTGATGTGTGATTTGTGTGTCGTTTTCATTTATTTTTGTCTTGTCATGTCATGGGTGATCTATGCGTTTGTTTTTATTTTGACATTCATTCTTGCATGCAATTATTACAGTTAAAAAGTTGTGAGAAATATAAAGTTCCTAAACTATTACAAAGGCGCGGGTCCACATCGCCAAATTAAATCCAGGACCCGATTTGACATAAAATAAAGAAATAAGGTGCGAGAAATATAAAATGTCCGAGTTACATGGCTTTGGGAGAATTACATTAATATTTAAAAGAAGGAATAAAAATGCGAAGAGAATTAAATCGGGAATGCGAGGGCGTTGGACCCTTTTTAACGAAATTAAATTATTATGGACAAATTAATTAAAATAAACTAAAAAGAAATTATTTTGAAGGTTTTTTGTATTTATGAATTTTTAATGAGAATTAAATGAAATTAAGTAATTAACCCTAATTCTAGCTATTTTTAATTTATTAAGAAAATATGAAAATTAAACCTAAAATTAAACCTAATTAATTAATGCAATTTGATTTATAAAAATAAATAATTAATTATTAGTGAGGAGAAAATAAAAGAAAAAGTAATTAAAGTAATTAAAACCTAATTCTACAAATTTTAAGTTTATTGAAAAATGTCAAAATTAAGTTTAAGAATAAAACTAATTAATTTACAAAAATAAGTTTAAATGAAATATATTTTATTTTTATGACTTTCTGATTTTTATTATTTTTATGTTTTATGAAAATAAATTAATTTAAAGAATTAAAAAAGAAATAATTGAAACAAATAAAATAAAAAAAGAAAAGAATTGCAAAACCTTAGGGGGTTCTGTCCCCAATTGGGAGGTATAATTTAGCATTTTTGGCCCATCTTTGGAGGCCTTTTGTTGACTTTCCAGGGTAGCATGTGCGTGCATTGACTGAGGCCTAGGATGTTCATCAAACATGGGCCTTTGGATTGCCCTCAGTGGCCATGTGGCGCATTGAGATTGTGGGCGTATGATGGTCATCAGGGAGCAAGCTGCGCAGGAATATGATTAGAAGAAAAATATGGAATAAGAAAGGGGGACCTGGGATTCGAACCCAGGTCCCAGAGATTACCATACTGATGCCTTGCCACTGGAGCTCTTAACGCGCTTTGAATATTGTATAGAGAACAAATAATATAATGTAAATCATGAGTTAGTGGACATTTTCGCGCGAAATTTGAATACACCAACCATCGCCTTACACATCACCATCTTCTCCACTGGCCCTGCATTTTATCTGAAAAAAACAAATTGAATAGCGGGGGTTTTAAACCCCCACTAAGTAACAAGTACAAAAATAGCGATTAGCAACCCTTTGATCATAAATTAGGCGCGACCCCATCATTGAGTTCGTCTGAAGGCCCTGATTTTAATGGTCTGGGTCTTGTGTTCCAATTTTTCCATAACTGAGAAACCCCAATTCAAGGTTTTTAAAACCCTAACAATCTTCCATGGTGAATTCTCCTATAGTGCACGAAAACTCAATTGATGTATATGGTTAGCTTTAGAATGATCCAATTAGCATAAATCAACATAAAAAACATATGAAAAATGCATAGAATTCATGATACGATTATGAGTATTTTCGTGAAAAGTATGACTTTGATATACCAATTCCTTGAGTATGGGACAATGTTCTTGATTGGAATAGTCTCCTCGTGGCCTTGGCAAGCTAGTGGAATGGTTATATGGCCTTGAAACGCCTTGGAATGGTGTTTTCAGTTTTGAATTTTTTTACAAAAAAGTGCAATTTTGTTCTTCTTTTCTGGCGCAGCTTGGAGGTTCTTCACACTAGGGTTTGCATCCTGCTTATGTAGGAAATGTATTTATCTTCAAAATGAGCTTTGGATGGAATTTTTCTGATAAACCATGTGGAAGTTATGCCTTGGTCAAGTTACAGTTGACTTTTTCAACTATCCAAATATAGAAACTTTTCCATCTTGAGACTTTTTGAGCCAAGCTTTGAGAATCATGATCAAGCATTGATCAAATGATGTTTGTGGCTTCAAAATGAGATGTTGACCAAAAATTTGAACTTTTGACTGTCAAATGACCATTTTGCCCCTACAGTTGACTGTAGTGCAATTAGTGTTTTTGACTGTGCAATTTTGTGCTGTAAGTCTTGAAACTTGTTATGATGATGCTTGACCATGTTTGTAGGCATGTGGGACTTGATTGGACCCTTGGAAACTTCAATTACTTTGCCAGAACCAAAACCCTAGCTTTTGACTGTTAGGAGGCCCTTGAACTGTGCAACCCTTGGGGAGATTTTGAAGCATGCTCTTTGCAATTCTTGAAGAATATGGGAGGGAAAATTTTGGGGTACAACAGTTTCCCCTGTTCAATCTTCTTAGACCTGAGGATGCAGATTGGCTGACGTGCCTTTCGTAATCCGAAGGTGGAAGATGATTGAACACTAGAGTGCCCAGAAATTTGCGCTCACATAGTAGCAGTGGGATGGTGGAATGGGCTTATAGATGCCATTTAGAGATTGATGAATAGTATGATGGGCTTATAGATGCCATGCTAAGAGGTGATGGATGGTGGATGGGCTTATAGATGCCATCTGGGTGTCGATCGCGTAAGAGCTTCCTTAGCGAGAACTTGCGTACCTGCAAGAGAAAAATGATTACCTAACCTGTTACAGGAGCTGGTCTTCAAATTCTTTGTGTGGGGGTGTCCTGACTGGTTACAGGAGCTGGATCTGGAGCTTCAAAAGGTGATGAATGAACCAGGGATGGTTACTACCTCAACAGGAACGGTGAGAGAACCTTGGACGATTACTACCTCAACAGTAACGCTGAGAGAATCTTGGGCGACTTCAACCTCAACAGTAACATTGAGAGAATCTTGGACGACTTCAACCTCAACAGTAACGCTGAGAGAATCTGGGGACGATTACTACCTCCGCAGTAACGGGGAGAGATCCATAGGAGACTTCAACCTCAACAGTATTATTGAGAGAATCTTGGGCGACTTCAACCTCAACAGTAACGCTGAGAGAATCTTGGGGCGATTACTACCTCCGCAGTAACGGGGAGAGAACCATAGGCGACTTCTACCTCAACAGTAACGCTGAGAGAATCTTGGATATCTTCTACTGGGTCTTTATCAGGAAAATCTGTTAGGGGTCGATTTAGCTGGACTAGAGAAGGCCTTGGACTGGATAAGAAACAGGAAAATCTTAGGGTCGATTTAACTGAACCGGTCTAGGTCTTGAAATCTTCAACTGGATAAGAAACAGGGAGATCTTAGGGTCGATCTGACTGAACCAGAGAAGGCCTTTGACTGGATAAGAAACAGAAAAATCTTAGGGTCGATTTAACTGAACCGGTCTAGGTCTTGAAATGTCTTCAACTGGATAAGAAACAGGGAGATCTTAGGGTCGATCTGACTGAACCAGAGAAGGCCTTTGATTGGATAAGAAACAGAAAAATCTTAGGGTCGATTTAACTGAACCGGTCTAGGTCTTGAAATGTCTTCAACTGGATAAGAAACAGGGAGATCTTAGGGTCGATCTGACTGAACCAGAGAAGGCCTTTGACTGGATAAGAAACAGAAAAGTCTTAGGGTCGACTTAACTGAACCGGTCTAGGTCTTGAAATATAGTTGAGAACTTAACTGAATCTTTCCTGAAAGGTAAAGGTCAGTCATATGAAATGCATGATATGAATCAAGCAATGATGTTCTCAACATAAATGAGATTTATAAGATGTGATGCGTATATGCATGCTATAATGTATGGAGATGTGATGTTTATGAATGTATGTTTTCGTCTTAGGAAAATAAATCCTTGGCGGGTGCCGGGAAGTCACTCCTGGGCTGATATTGAAGAATAGATTTTTGCCTCCGCTGGGGATGATAGTTGCGAGAATACCGGTAGGAGAAGATGGCTCCGTTGGGGAATAAACTTGGCGAATGGATAATTCTGCGGGGAGAAAAGTACTCTAGCTATCTTGCTGGGGAACAATACTCTGTGGGGAGAGAGGTACTTTGTTGAGTTGTTGATAATAACTTGCTGGGGATACCCTTGTTGTGTTGGAAGTGTTAATAGACTTCGCTGGGGATAAGAAGACTTCGCCGAGGACGATCTTTCCGTGGCTTTTGGCTGAGGATAACCCAGTTATATCCTGGTAGGGAAATGACTCTTTGAATAAAGCCGGGGGACGCGTTCGTGCTCTGCGAGGGTAAGCTTCCAGAATTTTTTGGGGATAAGCTTACTGCTGGGGAGATGGATTGAACTTTCCTGGGGAAACCTCTGGACTGGACCCTCCTGGGGAAATTCTTGAGATGTAATTTTTGTAAGTTGAAAGAGGGAACCTATGTAGGGTTGCCCGATAATGAGCTCATGTACAACCGCATCTTTGAAGAGGGACACCTGTGTAGGGTTACTTTTGAGGTTGGGCTCGCGTGGAGCTGCCTATGGGGTTGAAGGAAACCCGTGTAGGGTTTACTGACAATGAGTCCATATAAAACTGCATCCTTGAAAATAGAGGACCTGTGTAGGGTTTCTGGGTGACGGGTCCGTGTAAAACTAACATCTGGAGTTTTGAGAAGGAAACCTGTGTAAGGTTTACTGATGACGAGTCCGTGTAAGACTACGTCTGGAAATGGATAACCTGTGTAGGGTTACTTCGAGATAAGTTCGTGTAAAACTTCTGGGGGAACCGGGGTAAGGTTACTGCAGGGTAAGTTCGTGTAAAACTTCTTGATGAACCGGGGTAAGGTTATCTTTGAGGTAAGTCCGTGTAAGACTTCTGGAGGAACCGGGGTTAGGCTACTGCAGGATGGTGAGTCCGTGTAAGACTTCTTGATGAACCGGGGTAAGGTTATCTTGAGATAAGTCCGTGTAAGACTTCTGGAGGAACTGGGGTTAGGTTACTGCAGGATGGTGAGTCCGTGTAAGACTTCGTCTAAAAATTGAGAAGGAACCGGTGTAGGGTTATCTTGATGATGGTTAAGTGGATGATTGTCCTGTTTGCTTTCGGATGTTAACCCACAATCTGGAATTTGTAAAGGTAGATGGTAATCACCTTTGTATTAACCTTTCGTTGATACTTTGGGTTGACAAAGCAAATGGATCTCCTGGACGACTCATTATTGCCCCTATTTCTGAGGTGAGGGGAGAGGATACCTTGTGGAGGTGCTGGATGACTGCCGATTGACAAATCTTCTGGTAGACAGGTGACGAGATGCCAGGACATAGTCGTACGCTTTGATCCCTAACTTTTGCCTGGACCGCCCTTTCGGGTTTTCAGTCCACCGGGATACCCATTTTTGCCCAAGCCGCCTTTTCAGGTTTTCGACTTGTCGGGTGTACAGATTTTTTTTCATTTCATCCCTTATTTTTGCCCGAACCCTTTTGGTTCGTCGGGAGGCCCTTATTTTTGCCTAGGTACGTCAACCTAGCGGGTCTTTGATTATGCGTATTTTCTTTTCGACTATATCCACGCTCTCAGAATGTAGGGAGTTGCCCCTGTTAGAAGTGTTTTGTCATGCCACCAGAAAATGTTTGATCAGGCAAGATTCGTTGTTGGAATGCCCCAAGTGACTCAGGCGGAGATTTGCCCCAGGCTATTTGGCCTTTGAGAGATTCTCCGAATCTTGATTGGACTGCCCCAGATGATGGACCATGATCAGGCCATGCCCCTTGATTGGAAGTGCCTTTGTTCACTAGGCTTTCATCGTGCGAATTTCCATGCTGTTTAAACAAATAGTCATATGCAAACAAAGTTATGTTAAAAATGCAAAGCTTATGTCTGTCTTGAAGATTTTGAAAATGCATTCTTTTTCATAAAACAAGTGAATGTTTGTAAAATGTGATGTCAACTCCGAATTTACCGTAGGCCTTAAGGAGTCAGGATGGCAAACATCTAAGGTTGAACGGCCAGTCATCATTCAACCATCTTTGAGACAAGGAGATAAGGGGAGAGATTCAGATGATGAACCTGTGCTATTGATGGTTTATGAATCTGATGAGGAACTGGTGCGATTATCATTTTCTGATTCTGAAGGGGAAGAAGATGACTCTGAATATTCAGACTCTGAAGGAGTGTTTGAATATGAGTCAGAATCAGAAGATGACGCTGAAGATTATGAAGATGAGTCAGAATCTGAGGTTTTTAAAGATGAGTAAGAGTTAGAAGATGACTATGGAGCTGAAGACAAGTCAGAATCCGAAGGTGATTCCGAGTCTGAAGAAGAATCGGAAGATGAGTCGAAATCTGAAGAAGATTATACTTCTGAAGATGAGTCAGGACTTGAAAGTTCTAAAGAAGAGCTAGAGTCAGAAGATGAAGAATCATATAAAGACTCTAAAGATGAGTCAGATGGTGGAATCTGATTCTGATCCAGATTTTGAATCTGGTGGTGATCATGCTTCTGGAAGGGAAAAATCTGAAGACGTAGGTTCTGGATGACAAGATTTTGAAGATGATTATGTTTCTGGTGGAAATCATGTATTTAAAGGTGGAACTTCGGAAAGAGGAGATTTTAAAGGTAGTCCATCCTCTGATGGTGGTCATGATTCTGAAGAAGGAACTTCTGAAGGCAGAGCTTTCGAAGGTGATCCAACTTTTGAAGATGGTACTTTTGAAAATAGTGGTTCTGAAGAAAGTACAGAAGCTAACAAAGGTGGATTCTAGTGGTAGTCGAACTTCTGAAGAAAGTCCAAAAGGAGATTCTATTACAGAATCATAAGGAGATTTTGAACAAGTCCAGAGGCCACGATGAATCAGACAAATATCAAGGAGATTTGCAGAGTTTGACATACTGCAAGACACTGAAGGGACTATGGGGTATGAAGTGTTATTTACTTCTAATGTAAAGACTGATACATAGCTCATATGATATCCAGACTCTGATTGGTATGGAGACAAAGTTGACAGAAAAATTATTTATGGATATTTTTTCAAGTATCTGGGAAGTCTCATTTCTTGGTGCTCCAAGAAGCAACTGGTGGTTGCGTTGTCAACCTGTGAAGCTCTCAAGAAAAAAGTATGGATGAAGGCTATAGAAAGAAACAAGACTTGGGAGTTGACTAAACTTCTGAAGGATAAGAAAAACATCAGTGTCAGATGGGTCTTCAAGGTGAAATCTGCATTTTTGAATGGAGTTGCACATTGTAGCAACCATGAGTAACTTGTAGATGTTCTAACGAAAGATGTCAAGACTGAACTTCGTTTGAAGGATGGAATTGGTGTTGTAGTTTTTTTGTTAGCTGAATATGAATTAGGGGATGGTGTTGGGAGTAATTCATATTCAAAAGTTATTAGAGTCAGAAGCAGTGTTGCTCAGAAGCAGTAAAGTTTCTGAGGTTATTAGTCAGAAGTTATGAGCTTCTGAGACGGCTTAGTTAGAAGCAGTAGTTTGATATATTCAGAAGTTGTTATTAGTCAGAAGCAGAAGCTTCTGAGGTTACGCCCACAAGAATGTTTAGCTTATAGGGCTCTAGTTATTTTGTTTACTTAGCTATTAAATTTAGTTTGCTTAGTTATTAAGTTTACCTTTTGTTAGGGCCTTCGTGGTAATTTACTTTGTGTATAAATAGACTAGTCGTAGTTGTCATAAATTATATTCAATCATTCTTTCTTACAATTTTATAGCCGTTATTGCAAAGCTTTAATATTATTCTCTCATACTTTTTCTTCATTTGTTAACCTTGTGCACTAACAAATGGTATCATGAGCCCTTGGTTCGAGGAAGGGACCGACTTGTTTGTATAGAAAGTATCTCCACATGATCGTGGGTAAGAGTCCCGCATGTGAGTAGAGTATCCCATTGAAGAGTGTCCAACGGCGGTACAAGTGTGTCGAAGAAATAAACTTCCACTTGAGGGGAAGCATTGTCGACTCACACTTGAGGGGGAGTGTGGAGAATATAGCAAGTGTGAGTGTGGGAAAATAGTCCCACATTGAATAAGAATGTGGTGACTTGAGCATTTATAAGTGAAATAACCCACTCATCTATCACCTTAAGGTTTTAGATGAACAAGTGGTGTACTCCCACAAAGGTATGTTGCTCAAACAGAAAATCTCAAAAATAAAAATGCTCTTAACTCGACCCTCTCTCGATTTATTTTTCTCTTTACATTTATAGTTTAAACAACCAAAGTGATTGAAAATGCATATGTTTTAGACAAATTTTAATATGGACTATTTTGATAAGTGGTATGCATGTCTTAGACAAATTTTAACATGGACAATCTTGGTTAATCAATATTTAAAAAAGATTTTATAACTAATGTTTTAAAAATCGGATCAAACCGACTGATTCAACTAGTTGAACCAGAAACCTGAGATGAATCTTATTGGATCAACCTTTAAAAATCGTTAGTGGGTCAAAACCGAAGTAAAATCGAAAAAATTAATTGAACTGTAAAAAATCATTTGAATCAAGGAATCAGAGCCATATTTGTAAAATCGCCCAGTTCAAAAAAAATGCATCAAATTGATACTTTTAATTTATTTTTTTAAAGTTTAATATGTCAATATCAAAACTTTACATACATTCTCCAATCACAAAAAATAAATTCGTAATTTTTTTACAATCATACAAACTTCTAAATTGTCATTCCATTATAGTTTTTATTTTAACAACAATTCATCATAAGCACGCCGTCTCTCTTTTAAACATAGTCATGTTGTCCAGCTCAATATTAGTTGTCATTCAAGTCAATATTATTTGTTGTAAATTATGACTTGTTTGTCATAGTTCAACTTAAATTTATTTTTTATTGTTTAATTAAGTATATTGTATTGTTTATTTTAAATATTTTAATTATTCTTAAATGAAGGTTAAAATAAAGCACACCTATGTTGAACTATTATATCTACTACTTACTGTTTTATTAAATTTGTAATGGATTTTTGAAATATTTATTTTATTAAGTTGTGAATATATGATTATGTGTGATATATTTAGGTGAGAATCAGTATCCTCATCAGATTAAATAAGGTTATTCATTATCATATATTTTTAAAATTATTTTATTTTTAAATTAAATTAAAAATAATAATAATTTATATTAAAGTTATCATTACTCAATTATTTATCATATATTCTGGTATTCTTAAATTTAGGTGAGAATCGGTTCCTCCCTAGATTAAATAAGGTTATTCATTATCAAGTTATTTTATTTTTAAATTAGATTAATTTTTTTAATTAATTTATATTAATATTATTATTACTCAATTATTTATCATGAATACCTAAAAATTTATCTAGGATAAATATTAAAATCAAAATTAATCTTTTAATTAATTAACATTACTTAATAACCAATTTCAATATTAAAAATAAATTATTAATAACTAACTAATTTCATTATATTTTTAAATGTCATATAAAGAAGTACTATATATTATATATATTATGTTAAATTACAGTTTTGGTTATCATATTATATATGTTTAACTCACGAAATAGGTGTAATTTTTTTTTCGTGGCACTTTTTAATGATGTACTATGGTATTTATTGATTTTTTTTATTATTCAAATTATTTTATAATTAAATTAAAATAAATTATAATTTATAATAATTATTATATTAATATTTATTTTTTATTAATTAATATTTTTAATTGAATTAAAATATATTAAAAGAATCTATTTGAGCCTCTGGCCCATCTCTCCGAGCCACATGGTTATATCATATTATGTTTGTATATGCTATATAAATACTAAAATTAAGTTGAATATAAACAATGCGGGACTTGTCATATTATAACCAAGTCACACATTATTTATGTTCAACTTAATTTTAGTCTTTATATAGCATATATAAGACTGACAATGAATCGAAACAGCTCGAAAATAGTTCGAGATTCGATTTGGTAATTAATTCGTTGGACTTAGTTTATGAATCAAATGAGTCGAATTTGAGCTCAAAATTAAATTCGTAAAATAAATGAGTTGAACTTGAGCTATGTATAGTTCGACTCGTTTGGTTTATGAACTGACTCGATATATAAGTTTTCATGAAGACGTTAATACTTGGTTTTCCTAATTATTATATCATTTGAAATATGATAAAATAATTTACAATTTTATTGATTAAAAAAAATCCAAATTCAACATAGTAAAATATACGTTACAAACTTAAGTTATAACATTTTATTATTTGCTCATATTACATACTTTTGATGATAATATCTTGAGTTACAAATATTATTTTGAGATGAAACTTATATTATATGAAAGTTAGAAATATTGTATATAATTCTTGTGAATACAATAAGGATAAATAAGATTTTTTTAAATAAGATTGTTCTAACAAGTCGAGTTTGAGCTAGAAAATAAATTCGTGATGAACTCGAACTCGAACTCGGCCAATTCTTAACGAGTCGAGTTTGAGCTAAAAAAATTTTGTGATGAATTCAAACTCAAACTCAAACTCGACTAATTTTTAACGAATCAAACTGAGTTAAGGTGAGTTTGACTCGACTCAACTCATTTCTAACCCCAAACATATACAAACACAATATGACATAACCATGTGGCTTGGAGAGATGGGCCATAGGGTCAAATAGATTCTTTTAGTATATTTTTAATTCAATTAAAAATATTATTTAATTAATAAAAAATAAATATTATAATATAATAATTATTATAAATTATAATTTGTTTTAATTTAATTACAATTACAAAATAATTTGGATAATAAAAAAAAAAATCATACCGCATCATTAAAAAGTGTCACGTAATGAAAAAATTTACACCTACCCGAGGATCGCGGGAAAGTTGACCCAGGATCGTGGGCACATACTGCTCCATTCCACACACGTGAATCCTGGCAGTCTCTAGATAAGACCTGAGCGATTGGCCCAAATGAAGACCTTGGTCCAGCGTTAGGGGTTATAAGTACCCTCTGTAACTAGAAGGTCAGGTACATTCATTATTCTACTCTTAACTTTACTTGCACTTTCACTATGAGCCTCACTTTGGCATCAGAGTATCTTGCAGGTACCCCCTCATTCACTCCAACAACCGCAGAAATCAAGTGTTACAGGCCATCCATGATCCATTATGATCAGGTACGATCAGTGGCGCCATCTTTAGGAACCATTGCTTCCCCGTCTTCTCTAACTTAAGACCAAAGTAAACCATTTTTCAACTCTCCGATCATTATTGTCGACCAACACAACAACGACGACGAGAATGTTCATTCGTTGACATGTGCAACCTCAACAACAACAATGAGGGAGGTGCTCACCAACAACATGACAACAGGGATGGGATGACTGTTTCCTCCTCCACCCACGAGCATCCTCTTGACAACCCTCACCGACAGGTTGAGGAGCCTGTGGTGTACCATAAGATCCATATGCCCGCCAATGTTGATCACACTATCGTGGCACTGTTCGCGATGATCAACTTGACGAACCGAATGATCTTTGCGCAGGGAGAATGGATTGAAATGTTGGAGAAGACCCACTGATCATGCTCCCCAAGAAGACACCGAAGAGATGACTCTCTTAGCTCGTCCCCATGAAGACGAGAGACCTGTTTGCGATTTCCCCCGCAAAGGCATTAACAGGAAGAATCACGAAGCTCCTCTCTTCTCTGTACCAGAAGCGGTCCTCGACTGGAAAGACCCCATCCACATCCCGTTAAAAAGCACGATCGCACCCCATCGTGCAAGGAGAGACGCTCCCCTTCTCCTAAGAGAAACAAGGAAAAGGACCAGCTTAAGAAGACCATGAGTCGGGCAAGAAATTCCCTATGCCACAGAGGCCCTTGTTTCGACTCCTCTTAGTCCCGCTCTCCAGACTGAAGCGATGAAGACGACCCCAATGATTCATTGTGCCTAGCAATCATGGAGGTCCATATTCCTAAGGGGATGGAAAAACCTCTGTCCTTGGCAATCTACGATGGCGCCACAAACCCCGACGACCACCTCGAGAGTTTCAAGGTGATACTCCACTACCACAATGTCAGAGGTGCCATCAAGTGCATGTTATTACCCATAACTCTGAAGAAAAGTGTCATGGCATGGTACAAAAGCCTCGCCCTAGAGTCCGTCACCTCGTGGAAGGGCCTGAAGACTGACTTTACTGAGAACTTCACTACCTCCGGACCACACCTCAAAATCATAGGTGTTCCTCGAGGCAATCATTCATGGGAACAACGAATCCCTCAGGGAATACATTACACGATTCAATCGTGAGGCCATCCAGGTCCCTACGATTGACCACATCAAGAGGTACCTGCTCTAGAAGGGGCTATGCTCGGGCGACTTCAGGACAAAAGTCAGAATAGAAACTCTAAAGACGTTCGGCGATCTCCTCCATAGGGCTCGGGCTTACATAACCTATAAGGAGAAAGAGACCGCCAACATCACTCGCGACGCGAGGAACTGCAAAAGGACCAGGGCCTCAAAATACGGGGACATAAAACCATCTCGACGAGGCAGGGATAAGAAAAAGATGAGAAATCCTACGACTCTCGTGAGCACAGAGGTCTCGTGGGCCATTTTACCGAGTACGCTCTTCTGACCGCTCCCCGTGATTGGATACTCGCAGAGTGTATCAACTCTGACTTTAAGGAGGTTGGAGTTCGACTCCCCAAGATGAATCCCCCGAAGCCCAATGTCGACAAGTCCAAGTACTGCCGCTTCAACAGGAGTCACGGCCATTTGACAGAGGACTGCATCCACCTCAAGGATGCCATCGAGACTCTCATCCGGGAGGGCCTCCTAAGACAATATACCAAGAGCGAAGCTCCCCGACATGACGTCTACGATATGAAAAAGGCCGATGAGAGGTCCTTGTTAGAATATAGTTTGGTTCTACATCCCTGTAAGAGTTTTGATGATAACAAACACATGATATATAAAAAGAACAAATATGCTCCCTAATAATGTTTTTATATGCAGGGAAATTCTGATGTAAGATGCATAGAAGATGAGTAAGTTTCGTTTTTGAAGCTCTGTTGTGACACATCATACTTAGAAGCAAATCTGTGTGACACGCTTAAACGAAGAAGTTATAATGTTACAACTTCTAAATGCACCAACGTTGCGAACAAAAACTCTGATATTCAGATACGTACAGTTCTGGAAAGAACTAAAGAAGTCTCAACGGTAACATTCATCTTCTGATATGATCCCAAGAAAGCATGTTTTGAAGCGTTACAATTTATTCATTGCAAATCAAAAGTAACGGCTGAATCAAGACAAGATATCTACTTTTGGAAAGAACATTAACTACACTTTATCAACCTTCCAAAAGCATATTCTCATGTCTCTCATGCATCGCTTATATAAAGAAGACCTGAAGGAGAAATCTCACACAACTCTACTGCGCACTGAAAAAGAAAAATCGCATTACCTTTCTATCTTATGCTTTTCAATTGTGTAACACATCACCATAGTGATATTGTTTTATCTAGAAAACATCTTTATACACACTTCTAATTATATTATTATGTAATACCTTGAGAAAGTCGAGTTGTGGTTTAAACTCAAGAAGACTTTGACAGTTGTCATTGTATCTGTGTAATAAACTTTGATTAGTGGATTAACACCCCATTTGAGATAGGAGAAATCACCTTGGTGGGTGGACTGGAGTAGTTTGAGTTCAAACGAACCAAGATAACCAACGTGTCTATTGCTTTAATTTTAAAAACCCCAGTTCAAACCCCATTTTATTTTATTTTTCCGTTCTTCAATTGGTAACAGAGCGCCTGGTTCTGGGTGCAAACACTTAACAGTGTCAAAAAAAGATCCTAGCAAGAAAAACACTATGGTGGGACCAAGTCGGATCATCAGCAATGATAATCATGATGAGAAAGACAGAATCAGCGGTAAACCTCCAATCTTTGATGGTGAGAACTTTGATTACTTGAAAGACATAATCCAAAGTTTCTTTCTAACTCATGACCCTGATCTCTGGGATATGGTGACTGATGGATACAAACATCCAGTTGATGAAAGCGGTCAGAAGATCGACAGAAAGAGAATGACAAATCAATAAAAGAAAGAATTCATAAATCATCACAAAGCCGAAATCCTCTTGAGTGCTATCTCGTACACCGAGTATGAGAAGATCACAAATAGAGAGTCAACCAAAAACATGTTTGACTCCTTGAGAATGATGCATGAAGGAAACACGTAAGTTAAAGAAACCAAAGCTCTTGATCTCATTCATAAGTATGAGGCTTTTAAAATGGAATAAGATGGAACATTGTTCTCAAGGTTTCAAATTATGGTTGTTGGGCTAAAAGTTCTGGACAAAGGATACTCAAAAGTAGATCATTTAAAGAAAATCATTAGAAGCTTACCCAAGAAATGGAGACCCATGGTCACAATATTAAATATAACCAAAGATATGAACAAAATATCTCTTGAAGAACTAATCATCTCCTTGAGAAGTCATGAGATAGAACTAGAAGAAGATAAGCCCCAGAAGCAAGGTAAGTCTCTCGCTCTCAAATCTAATAAAAAAATATGAACCTAAAGTTTTTCAGGAAAAAGAAGAAAACTCTGGTGGATCCTCGTCAGAAGAAGATGAACTATCTCTTCTATCCAAAGAGTCGATCAGCTATGGAAGCACGTGCAGAAGAAGTTTAGAACTCCCAGAAGAACAGGGAATCATTCTGAATCATCTTCTGGATACAGAAAATTTAGTCACAGAGATATTGTTTGCTATGAATGAAATGAACAAGGTCATTGCAAAAGCAAATGTCCAAATCTTCAAAAAGAAAAACCTAAAAAGAAGTTCTTCAAAGAAAAGAAGAAAAGTCTTATGGCAACATGGGATGACTCAGAATCTTCTGAAGTTGAAACAGAATTAAAAGATGAATGAGCCAACATAGACTTAATAGCCAATGTATCAGATGACATTGGATCATCTGAATCAGAGTCAGACTCAGAGGCAGAAGAGGTATTCTCTAACTTTTCTAGATCTCAATTAGAAGAAAGTCTGTCAGAAATTATTGAAAGATATCAGCAACTTCGAGTAAAAAATAAGAATCTGAAAAAGGATCTAGAATCTAACTTTGAAGAAACTAAGAAACAGAAAACAGAAAACTCTGAGCTAAAAGAAACCATTTCTAAACTCGAAAATGAAAATTATGTTATTAAAAATAAATTATAAAATGCTCAGAAAGAAACTATTTCAGAAGTTTCTGATAGTTCTGATAGAATCATAAAAGAATATGATCATAGCTTTCAAAAATTTCTAGCTAAAAACATAGATAAGAGCAAGATGGCTTTAATGATCTATGGAGTTAGGAGAAATGGCAGAAAAGGTATAGGATATAAGGGAAAAGAGTCTCAACCAAAGAAAGTTGATGATATAGTCATAAAACACACACCTCTCTATTCACCCTTCACATATGGACATACACATGACATAAAGTATACTAGTAATGCTTTCTCTGTTAAACCAAAATTCAAACATAATTTTGGTAACTCTAACAAACAAGGACCCAAAAAGATATGGGTACCTAAGGACAAAATTGTCTATGTTGCATATGTCTTTAACAATAAAGTTGAAACACCAATCTTGGTACATGGACTCTGGATGCTCTCGACACATGACGAGAAGAAAGCATATGTTCCAAAGTATGAAGCTTAAATCTGGAGGCTCTGTAGGTTTCGGAGGCAATCACAAAGGAAAGATTATTGGCTCTAGAACTATTGGCAACAGTACACTTCCTTCTATAACTAATGTTATGTTAGTAGATGGATTAATGCATAACCTGTTATCCATAAGTCAATTAAGTGATAACGGTTATGATATAATCTTTAATCAATAGTCATGTAAAGTAGTTAGTCAGAAATATGGATCTATCCTTTTTAATGGAAAGAGAAAGAATAACATTTACAAAATAAAACTTTCTGAACTAAAACGTCAGAACGTAAAATTCGTAATGCCCGTTAACGAAGAGAAATGGGTCTGGCACAGAAGATTGGGGCATGTTAATATGAGAAGAATATCTCAGATTAACAAACTTAATCTGGTCAGAGGACTTCTTAACTTGAAGTTCAGCTCAGATGCTCTGTGTGAAGCATGTCAAAAAGGAAAGTTTGCAAATCCTTCATTCAAATCAAAAAATGTTGTTTCTACCTCTAGACCATTAGAACTTCTGTATATAGATCTGTTTGGACCAGTGAAAACTGCATCCATCAGTGGCAATAAGTATGGATTAGTGATCGTAGATGACTATAGCAGATGGCTATGGATAAAGTTCTTAATACACAAGGACGAGTCACACTCAGTGTTCATTACCTTTTGTAACCAAGTTCAAAAAGAAAAAGATTTTAGAATTGTTAAAGTCAGAAGTGATCATGGTGGGGAATTTGAAAACAAAAAATTTGATTTTTTTTAATGAGAATGACATCTCTCATGATTTCTCTTATCCTATAACTCCTCTACAAAATGGAGTTGTAGAAAGAAAGAATGGAACTTTATAAGAAATTGCCAAAACCATGACTAACGAGACTAATATTGCTAAAAACTTCTGGGCAGAAGCAATTAACACAGCGTGTTATATTCAGAATAGAATCTCCATAAGACTTATTATGGATAAGACTCCATATGAACTGTGGAAGAACAGAAAACCCAACATATCTTATTTCCATCCACTTTGATGTACTTGTTTTATTCTAAACACTAAATAACATCTGAACAAGTTTGATTCTAAAGCACAAAAGTGTCTTATGTTAGGATACTCTGAACGTCAAAAGGTTATAGAGTATATAACACAGAAACACGGATTGTCAAAGCAGGGTAAATTTTTTTGCAGATATAGAAGTTCTATTTATAGGTACTGAAAACAGAGCGTCATAAGTTCTTAATAAATAATCACAACTGTAATACAGTGGAAGAACTGACTTGGTTGTTTTTCATTTGATCACAATTGTTATGGATAGAAAGAGTCGCCACCGACTTTTCTTTTATCCAATAAGGAAGGGGTGAAAAGAATAGGAAAGACATTTGATATATTTTCTTGTGTTCGGGGGATAGGTTATAAAAAGAGAAGGTGTTAGCACCTTTTTCATCCATATTTATCTATGGGCTCTTAGTTGCTTGCTAGATCACTTTTGAAGTTACTTTGTTTGAAATGTGTTTGTGGTGGGTTTTGAAAGTATTTTTGAAAAGCGCCTTCGTTTAGGCAAACTTTGTAATGATTTTCGTCTCTATAAGAATGCATACAAAGTGTTGGACTTTTGAAAATATTTCATGTTTTTTTGAAAGTGTTTAGTGTGTTTAAAAATATGTTTGTATTTGAAGATGGATTATGAGCAAGCAACTAAGAACGTTCTACCTACTCAAAAGCCTTATGTTCATTTCTCTCTTCCTTTGATATTTATATCTTACCATTAATTAGTAAGTATCCCTATCTTTGGATGTGAAGGAACATGCGTGGGTCATCATATAGTCATAGAAGGCAACATTGTAGGATACCTTAGCAATTTGTCATAAGGGTCTAAGATCATTTTACCGAAGGCAACATTGAAGGATCATCGAAGGACTACGATCTTGTATTCGAGGGTCATTGCTAAAGTATTCCACGTTCGAGGGACATGACTATTTATTTCTTAAGGCGAAAGGTGGAGTTAACCCTAGAGGTGCAAGTGTGCAAGGTGTTTTGATTTGATGCATTGTTTTGTGTTGAATTAGGGTTTTCTATTCATTGATTTTATCTTGTCATACAAATCCTAATTACTAGCATTATATTGAAAGTGATAAATTGCGGAAATTTAAAATTCTACGATATTATATCATTTGAGGATGGGGGATAAAAATTTACAAATGGGGGTTTGCAAGAAATTAAACCCTAATTATCTATTACAACCATATTGAACTTGTACGAGAAATGAAATGAATATGATGTACAAGAAATGGAATGAATATAATGTACAAATGATGATATGAATATAATGTACAAGAGACATGAATTTTGTTTAGTTTTTGGGGAAAATATTTTAACATGTTTAACTAAAAAGAAAAAATAACTAATAAGAAATTAAACTAAGTAAATTAGAAAAGAAAATATTTTTAATGTTTTTGATGAAAAGGTTTTAATATTAATCAAAAGATATGAAAAAAATTTAATTAATTAAAGTAAAGAAACCTAACATTCTAAATTAGTTTTAATTAAAAGATAAATAACTAAACCTTTGTCTAATTAATTGAATAAAAAGAAATAAATTTGATAAGGAAATATTTTTTAGTCTTTTTGGTCTTAAAGAAAATAAATATAAGTATATTTAATATGAATAAATAAATAAAATATTTTTGAGATTTTTATTAATAAAAAATAAATATTGTAATAATATTAATAATAATAAATAAAATAAATAAAATAAAATAAAATAAAATAAATAAAATAAGTCAGAGGGGTGAAACTTGAATTTGAGGTGTTTTATAGTAAAACTGTTTGGTTTTAGGTCTGGCCCAAAAGTGATTTTTATATTTTGTAATCAGAAAAGGAAATAAAAAAGGTATAGATGGGCTTAAGGGAAATGGGGTGCAAGGCCCAGTAGAAGAGAAAAACGTGAATGAAAAGTAAAAATAGGGGTGGCGACGAGTAAAGGAACTTGGGCCTTTGCTTTGTTGATTGTCTATCAGCAGGATGTGTGGGCGGGAATGGGGGGTGCGCACAGAAAGGGGTCGTTGGGCCTGGTAGCTATTATTTGAAGAAGACCCAGCTGTGAAACAAAACATAACAAATAAAATTTTAAAAAAATATTTAAAAAAAACAACAAAACTAAAAACTTGTTTTCTTTAATTTCTCAAAGCAGAAATGCATGATTTCTTCCCTGTATTTTCGTTCTCCTTGGTTCTCTCTGGTTCCCCAAAAATTGCCCTGGGCGGCAGTGGACGACGGTCTTCACGGCGGCGATTGATACGATCGTGAATTTTCTTATATCATTCGCTTCCTTCCGTCCTCCCGGTTACTAATCTCGTGTTTGATTTTGTAGAAAATGCGTAATTTTGCGTAGATGAGAAAGGGGTGAATGGAAACCCTAAGGGCTCCGATTTGACCTCTGTCACTTGTTTCAGTGATATATTTCCTCTCTCTTTCTCTTTGCTTTGAAATCTCTGAAAAGGGTTTAGTTTTTTTTTGAAAATGATGATAAAATTTGGTTAGGGTTTGGCCGTTTGTGTTACGATTTTGTGTTCTATATATTTGTGTATCTGTATGTTTATATATCTGGTGAGCTGAATTTTGGATTATTGATTTGTGTTTTTGATATGAACGGAATTTGGTTTTGGTATCTCTATATATTCTCTTTGTTGGAAAAATTTATCTTCGTGTCGTACTGGTTTTCTATGAATGGTATATTTTGTGAAAGAAGCTGAAAATGATTTTGAGGGGGGAAAACAAGTGTTGTTGTTTGTTGTGAACTATATATTTTTTTCTTGAAACAAGAAGGTGGAAGATGATGTTGAAGTTTCGGCCTCTATATGTTTTTTGTGTCCTCTCTGTATATTTTTCTGCCCATCCCCCCTTCTTTGTGTGCTGATTTTATACTGTAACTTGTACTTGTTAACTTTTGGCTCTTTGTACAGACCTTGTACTTGATTACTTGTTGCTGGCTAATTGCTTGTTGCTTTTACTAATTTTGTGACTTTGGATTTTGTTGGTTGCTTGTTGGTTGTGTTATTTTACTTGTGATAGATGCTGGCTTTTGTTTGCTTTAGGGTTGTACTTGCTTGGCTTTTTCATGATGGATGTTGTACTTTTTATGACTTTGCTGGTTCTTCTGTGATGTTGTGAACAAAATATTTTTTTTTTAGATTCATTTGAGATTTGCAGTACAATTTTGGCCTATGAATTTATATTATAATTCTGATTTTTTGATTGAGACAAACAAATATGAGGCTTTGTGATTGTTTGCTTACTGGATTGGTTGCTTGTTCTGTGATGCTAGTTCTGACTTCTATTGATCTTTTCTCTATCTTTTGTGAACCAAACTTTGTGATTTAGAAAAGTCCTACTCCTAGCCAATGATAGAGTTCTGACTTGTGAGGCTTATATCGTTTTGTTTTGTCTTGTTTATGAACCAAGCTTTGTGATTTGCGATGGTATCTTTAGGCCAATGATAGGACAATGTTTTGAGGCATTTGTTGGGCTTGAATTCTTTATTTGAAACTTTTGCTAATGGGCTAAAAACATGATTGGAATTCTTTGAATTTGTTTATTGTGAACCAAGTTTTGTCTTGTGATTTGCAATAGCATAATGGCCCATGATAGAAACTAATCTTTTGAGGCCTTAGAACACAAAAACAAACTCTATTTTCTGATTCTAAAAACCACCCTAATGATAACATTCTAAATAAAAACTCTTTGTAAATTTTGTTTATTCTCAAGCTCGATAATTTTCTAACTAATTCCTCTTTTTTGTTTCATGTGAGTTGATGAGGAAGAGATGGAGATGGCAAGGCAAAGGCAAAATCAAGTAGAATCCATGGATAGGCTTGAAGAATCTTGGAGGGAAATTCGAATAAGGAGAAGATTTTAATAACATAGAAGCTCAGAGGATTGATTATAATGAGTTTAGAAGCTTCCCTTATTTGTCTTGTAAGAATTATAAATTGTCTTGTAATTTGAAGTTTGTTAGGGACAAAACAATTGACCTTTCAAATTGTATCATTGTGCCTCTCTTGTAATACAAAATTTTTGTTGCCAAAATTCTTATAAAGCAAGTTGAATCTTGAATGCAATACTTGAATGAATCTTGCCGTGTTGAATATTTTTTTTAAATGAAATTGAATGGACCTTGAATTGATGCTTGAATAAATCTTGGTTGAAACAAGAAATTAATCATGAATGGACGAGGATGAATTGATTTGCAAATAATGAATGAAACTGTGAAGTTGGAAATTTTGATGAGTTGGTATGCTTGAATACATCTTGGATTTGCACACCTTGTCATTTAAACCTCAAGAAACACCAAAAGTACTTCCTTTCCAACCTTGGAAACTTTCATGAATAAACTTAACCAAATGATTCTTCAAATTTCAAAACATC
This sequence comes from Vicia faba, assembly GCA_948472305.1. Classification (NCBI taxonomy): domain Eukaryota; kingdom Viridiplantae; phylum Streptophyta; class Magnoliopsida; order Fabales; family Fabaceae; genus Vicia; species Vicia faba. The sequence continues at coordinate 266,010,051 of OX451741.1, read as the reverse complement.
TTGTATTCGGTAGCAACAAACAATCAAGAATGAACAAACTTTGATCATAATGAAACCCTTGTAATGATGAAGACACACCTCGATAAGTCAATAGCCTTGACATAAATTCAATGAACCTCAGATGACACAAGATAAAAACCATAATCTCTTGATGATCCTTAGTTGACAAATGCAAATATGCTAAGACAAAACTCAAAATAATAATGCTCCAAGAATTTTATCAAGAGAGACGTCACATACCTCAGTAACGCAAAACCCATGCACAAGAGCCAATGGACAGAAGAAAATTTTGAGCATTTGCAAACTCGAACCCTTGGAGAATTAATTGACATGTTTGGAGGTCAGAAAAGCTTTGAACATTTGAGAAACCCTAGAAGAGGATTTTTAAAGGAGAGGGAGGGCAAATTTTGGGGTACAACAGTTGCCCCTGTTCAATTTTCTTAAACCTGAAAAGTGAGAATGGCATGTCTCCATTCATATCTTGAAGGTAGAAGATGATTGAACACTAGAGTGCCTAAAAATTTTCACTCGTCGGTGTTGTTGGTTGACTGTATCGGGAATGGGCTTAAAAGATGCCATTTGAAAAATAATGAAAAGTTTGTCAGAGATGGGCTTACAAATGCCATCCAAAGGTGATAGGGAGTGGTTGGAGATGGGCTTATAGATCCCATCCAAAATGACTGTAGGTAGAGATTGAAAGGAATATCAAAATAAATCTTTGATCGACTTATACTGAAACAACAGATGTCTTGAATAATCTTTCACTGGATAATGAATCAGTATAAATCTTCGGAGCGATTTAACCGAACCAGGGAAAGTGTATACTGGAACGTAATCAGGATAAATCAATGGTCGATTTAAATTGAAACAACATATGTCTTGAAGGAAGTGTTTGCCATGTAGATAGTCGCCCCGTCTTGTTTCGGGAATTGATCTACAATCAATTTGTTGGTAAACCCGTCTTATTTTGGGAGTTCATACCACTGGTGATAAAGATAATCGCCCCGTCCTGTTTTAGGAATTGATCTTTATCTAACCAAAGAGAAAGAAAGATAGTTTCCTCGTCCTGTCTCGGGAGTTAATCTTCAATCTACTCATGTATATAGTTGTCCTATCTTATTTCATGTATTAATCTACAATCAGTTGTTCATAGATAGTTGTCATGTCTTGTTTCAGGAATTAATCTGGAACTCTCTTTTTGTTGGTCATAGATATAGTTGCCCTGGATTGTTTCAGAAATTAATCTCTGACCAAAGAGAAAGAAAGATAGTTTCCCCATCCTGTCTCGGGAGTTAATCTTCAATCTACTCATGTAGATAGTTGTCTTGTCTTGTTTCAGGTATTAATCTATAATCAATTATCCACAGATAGTTATCCTGTCTTGTTTCAGGTATTAATCCAGAACCCGCTTTGTGTTGGTCGTAGAGATAGTTGCCCTGGCTTGTTTCAGGAATTAATCTCTAACCAAAGAGAAATAAAGATAGTTTCCCCGTCTTGTTTCAGGAGTTAATCTTTAATCTGCTCATGTAGATAGTTGTCCTGTCTTGTTTCAGGTTTTAATCTACAATTGGTTGTCCACAAATAGTTGTCCTGTCTTGTTTCAGGTATTAATCTGGAACCTGCTTTTTGTTGGTCGTAGAGATAGTTTCCCCGGCTTGCTTCGGGAATTAATCTCTGACCTATTTGGTAGAAGTTGATGATATTTTCCTTTCTTTAACTGGAAGAAGTAAATCTAACCAAAAAAGGTTTTTGATTTCCTGTCTTTAATCTGGAAGAAATAAATCTAACCAGAAGAGGTATTTGTTCGCCTGTCTTTAATCTGGAAGAAATAAATCTAACCAGAAGAGGTCTTTGTTCGCTTGTCTTCAATCTGGAAGAAATAAATCATACCAGAAGAGGTCTTAGTTTGCCTGTCTTTAATCTGGAAGAAATAAATCATACCAGAAAAAGACTGTTGATTGTCTATTATTAACTGGAAGAAGTGAATCCACCCAGAAGAGGACTTGATTGATCGCCTATTATTAACTGGAAAAAGTGAATCCATCCAAAAGAGGACTTGATTGATGATTGATTGTTACTGCAAGGAAGAGCGTTAGTTGCATGCAGATGTATGCATGGTGTAATGATGTTTCTCAAAATAAATGAGACTATGCTATATGCATTTGTCATGTATGCTATGATGTATGAACATGAAATGTTATTGCAGCGTATTCTTGTCTGGAAAATAAATCCTTAACAAGTGTTGGGGAGTGTTGTACCCCAAAATTTGCCATCCCATTTTTTTCCACTCAAGATGCTATCCTAGGGTTTCTCAGACACCTAATTTGGTTCAGAAGTTGACCGGACAGATTCTCTTCCTAGGAAGTAAGTCAAACAATTAGGGTTTGATGTTTCTTAAAGAAAATTGAGTCTTCAGGGTTTCAAATGGTCTTCATAGGTCTTCATGTCTCCTCAAGGTTGTTTAAATCAGTTTTCGAACCTCGCATTGCAAGTTTGCTCAATCAATGGTCCAGATAACTGAAAACGACTATATTGACTTGAAAATTTCCCTTTTGCGAGAACAAATTCAAATGATCGTAACTTCTTCATTATTCAAATTTTTTGAATGGTTTTTCTTGCGTATGATTCCCCTTGATTCCATCTCAAATTCCTCTCCACAAATCAAGAACTGATTACACATAGAAAATCACAAGAAGTTCGATTGCGTTGAAAGTCACTTCATGAATTTTGACCTAATTTCAAATAACAGTCGTCTGATTTCTAGAATTATGATTTCTTCAAATTACAAGACCTTGAGACGTTTATTTCTGCTCATGGTCATGTGTGATGTCGCTCATGGGTTTATCTTCAAAGAATTGAAGGAAAATTGCGCTTGGAAGACTTTGAAAGTTATCAAATCGTTGCAAGTCATTTGTTTGTTTTCAAAATGTTCTTAATCATCATTGATCTTGGAATTTGTAAAGGTTGATGAGGGTTCTCAAAGCATGATTGTTTAGCAATAAAGTCCCACTATTATCAAGCATGGCGTGCGAGTTTCATTCTGAATGAAAATCCGGTGTGGACAAAAGGCGAAGGTTAGAACTATCATTTAGATGACCATGGCTTTGGGATTAAGTTAACCAAGTTAGAATTTTTAAACATTTATTTTGTTTAGAAGTTTGATTGGAATACGAGACATATTGATTATTCGATCATTTGTGTTTGCTTAAAATCCAAGTTACCAAATCAAGATGTTTTAGTCTAAAACATTCAATTGAGAATTGCAAATTTAAATTCAAGTCTTGAACAATAAAATTCATTACAACAAATTTATTCAAAGCCTCATTTTATTATATTACAAATGGTTTGATTTACAAGTTTTTGTTACAAAGAACTACAGGTTTTTGTATACAAAGAAAGAACATTTATTTTGTTTCTTCAAATCACTGTTGTTTCATCTTCAAGTGACCATTCCCATCCTCGCTTGCTATCCACGCCTCATGTTCATGTAGCAAAAGAAAAAAGAAGAAGTTAGCAAACAATAAGCATTGAGAAATTCAAGCAAAAATGAGTTCATCATTAGCGTTTTGCAACTTGGAATCAGAATATTTGTTTGTCTTTCATCACAATCCATTTCCAAATTGCAAATCACAAGAAAGTTGCCTTTCTTGGTTCACAAGAAAGGAAACAAATGTACAAGTCAAACTGCCCAACACAAAACAGCACACAACATCACAGAAACAGGGCAGCATAAGGAAAAGTATAAGAGACAGCAGGCAGCAGGCTGCAATAGCATGCAAGCAAAAACCTGCAACAAAAACAATGCAGCAAGCAAGCTACCCAGGCTGCAATAGCATACAAAACAACACAAAACAGTATCACAAAAACAATGCAGCAAACAAGCTGCCCAGGCTGCAATAGCATGGAAAAACCTGCAACAAAAACAATGCAGTAAGCAAGCTACTCAGGCTGCAAAAGAATGCAGACTAAAACCTGCAAGAAAAGCATAGCAAGCAAGTCTAAAGCTGCTCAAATAGCAGCAATATAGTAGCAAGGATAGGTTGCAAAATTAGATGACATACAAACTAGCATCATCATTTTTCCTATGTTGCAAAACCCTTCAAAATTTGGAGTAAAAAGCAAGTTGCTTTATTTCATTGAAAAATGAAAGAGGAAAGAAGATAGGGACAAGTTAGAAAAATATCACCTAAACCAAAGAAACTGTCCAAAAACCTGCTATGCTGCAAAAAATCAGCCCAACACTTGCTAGGTTATGCTGCCCATAACAATACAAAACCTGTCATACCAAGTCCAACCATAACACAAAAATAGCAAAAACAGAAACCTGCTACTAAAGGATTCAAAACCAGCATATCAGAAAGTATTCAAACCCACCAATATTCCCCCCAAAACCCACTCTCTTTGGATATAATACAAGGGTTCTGCATTAACATAAAAAGGGGAGAAAAGGAGAAGCCAAGAAAGAGAAGAGAACAGAAAAGCTCACACAAACTCTTTGTCTCAAATCAACCACAAAAACCAGCAACATTAACATCAACTGACATAAACCATTGGCCTTAAACCTCACTGTAAACCAACAAACCATCGAAAACAAAAAAAAACAATACAAAACCAAACCTCATTGTGGATCAACAAGATATCACAGACCAGCAAAGCCAGATAATATACCATCTAAGTCAAGAACCAAAAAGAAAACAACAAGGATATTAACAAACCATAAGATCCAAAGATCTCCAACTGCTTTCGCCTCATCATCATCTCCCTTCCCCATCCATGCTCCGTCACCACTGAACACCATCATCAATCTCACCTCTCCATCCAAAGCTCACAAACGGCAAAAGAAATCACAAGACCAGCAAAACGAGGGAGAAGTTATACCAGAAAGAGAGCTCCAGCAGGTATGATTTCTCCCCCATATTCTCATACTTCCATGGCATGATTCCTACATTAATAAAGAACTAATAAGTGGATAAAAATCAAGAAAAGCTTTAGGCGAGAGGAAATGACAAAAAACGTACCTTCAATCCTCTTCAAAATTGCTAGGGTTAGAGAAGGATTAGGGTTTGTATTGATGAGGAGTTTGAAATTGCTAGGTCAATTCGGTGAGGATTAGAGAGACGAGAGAGACAGGTTCTAGTAACAAAGGGCTTGAGAGAGGTCAGGGATGAGACGGTTTTGGATCTCTCCGGTTAGAATCCAAGTTCAAAAGAAAAGCTTCAAAAGATATTAGTCGCGATGTCGAGAAAGACGAAGAGGCATTAGTACGTTTCAGTAGAGAGCGAGTGTTTGTGAGATGAATTAAAAATGGAAGAGTGAAGAAGCTTAGAGAGATTTAGGTTATAGAGGGGATGAATAGAGGCAAGGTAAAGAGATTAGAGCGCCGCGTGAGAGGGAAGATGAAGACCTAAATCTTAACCCTAACCCCTTTTACATCCCTAATCTGTTTTGATAAAACAAATTAATAAATAACAAAGTGATTAGTGAGTTTGGGTTTGATGATTGTTGTTGGACCATGCTGGGCCAAATCCTTCTTCCTTTCATTTAGGCCCATGCGTTTTTGTATTATATTTTTGAACAGATAAAACAATAATTTTCAGACTCCTTTGCCATTTGGTTTGGGCCTGGGACATATTTTGTGTTCTTTCTTTGGCCCAACGAATCACCATCCCCTCAGCATTTCTTTCTACCTCACACCCCTATTTTCAGTTTAACATCACCTTTCTATTTTTGTTTGTTTTAAATAATTAGTTTAACTTTGTTTGTTTTCACTAAGTATAATAAATCATATAGTTTTGTTAGATAATTAGTTTAGTTTTTTTTAATTTAATTTAGGATTTGTAAATAATTTTCACTATTTATTTTGTGCTTAAGCTTTAATTTGTTTATTAAATTTCTAAAACCCTAAAAATACATACATTTGATTTAACTTTTAAGCTGATTAATAGAATAAATTTTTCTATCTTTCCTCCCAAACTTATTTGCAAACAAATACTTAGAATTTTATTGTTATACCTTGTTAATTAATTTTTTTTATAGACTGTTATAATTTTAATTAATCGTTCAATTCAATTTGGTTGTATTGATTGCCTATATTGTACTTTTAAATCGCATTCGACCCATCCCCATTTGTAAAAAATTTGCACCCCCATTCCCAAAAACTATGTAATAGCGTAGAATTTCAATTTCCGCAACTTATTGTTTTCTTTATACTGTATAGTAATTAGGCGTGTATGGCAAGATTTAAAATCAATCGCTAGATAACCTAATTTCAACAAAATAACTTGAAACGAACACACTTTTTCACATGCGCACTGTTGTACCCCAAAATTTGCCCTCCCTTCTCATCAACATTTTCTCATCACAAGACTCTTGGAACTCAAGATCAAGTTAGGGTTTGCTCTACTCAAGACCCCTCCTTGCACTGTTGACCCAAATTAGGGTTTGAGTTTGCACAGGGATGTTTTGACCTAAAATGCCCAAAATGACTTTCATGCTTCATGTTGGACTCACAAGTTTATCCATACCAAGTTTCAAGCCTTGATTCCAATCTTTGCCCAGTCAATTGGACAGTGGACCTAGAAATCAGTTGTATTGGGGAAAAAGTCAACTGTGGCCAATGGACAGTCAAACTTCATGATTTTTGACCCACATCAACATAATAAACTCATATGAACCATTTAGTCAAGTTTGGATCACAATTCCACAAGAAATTTGACCAGATCACCAAAAGGGCAAAATGGTCATTTTAGGGTTTTGACTGCACAAAGGCAATTTTTGACTGTTTGACCTAACCAATGGCAAACCAAGCTCACATATGGACTCAAGGACTCAATGGCATTGTCTTGACCCACTCAACAAGTTCAAAATATCTCAAATGCATAGGATTGACAAATGAATTTTTCAGTCAACTGATCAAAATTTGACTGTATACTGAAAAGTCAAACTTTGACTTTTTGGTCAAAATCAAGTGCCAAGATTCATTTTTCATCAAGACATGTCAAATTATGAAACTTGTTCATCAAGAAACCCAAAATTGCAAATTAGGGTTTAAAATGAAGAAATTTCATAACTTAGAAATTTTCTAAGTTATGAAATTTTCTTATTTTTTCCTAACTTTGTCCCATTTGTTCACCAAGATGCAAATGGATTCAAACAAAACTTGAAACATTAAAGTTGTAGTCCATTTCAAAATCAACAACTTTGATTCACAAAGTTTTCTCAAAGGAAGCTTGTATCTCAAGTTAGGATTTTTGGAACAAGGGTGCAAAACACTTTTAACTTAGAAGAAATTTGACCTATTCTAGGCAGGATTTTTGTCCAACTTCTTGGCCATTTTTCACTTGGTTCCACTTGGAGTTTCAATTTACATTACAAATATGGATTGTAGTACACATTCCAATATTTCCAAATTGTCCAAGAACTTCTCAAACACCCTTGTGGTTAGAGAGAATCGAATTTGCAAAGTTGGCAAAAACTCACTTTTGTTCATGGCCAAGGCTTGTTCATAACAATTGCATTTTTCAAATCAGCATGGTTTATGCTAGCTTGCAGGCCTCTAAACATCTTCACACTCAATAATTAAATTCCTAACCATTGTGTTAAGGTGTTATTTCTTCCCTTTGGGCATTGCACATAGAATTAACCCTTAATTGGAAAAATCAAAATTGCCATTTTTGAAAAGTAACACTTTATGTCAAGTTCCAAATCTTTGAAGTACAGGCCAGATCTTTGAGGCAAGAGTTGGTACACATATCCTATTTATCAAGAGCAAATGCTGCAACATAGAGATAGAGGGTGCACAGGCCTGCATTGCAACTTGAACCTCTTGGCTTCAAAAACAAGAAACATTGCAAAAGATAAAAAACTTTCATTTCCTGTCAACACAGCAAAACACAAACCTTGTGAACATTTTCCATACATCAAGCCAAGCCTAAAACACAATTCCACCATTCCTCATACCTCCCAAAACACAAAAACACGGTTTTGCTGCAAAAACAGGGCATCCCTGCAGTTTGACTTGCCTAGCATTATCCACTCGTGCGTTTTTGCCCAAACAAGTTCCAACACATTCCTTTCCATCCACCTAAACTATTCCAAGCCCTAAACACAAGCTGTAACACCCCTAATCTCACTTGCCATTTTCAGTTTTCAGTTTTGCAGGTGGACTTCTATAGCACAATACAGAGTGATTCAAAGCAAGCTAGGTGTTGGAAAAGCTTCCTTGGACCTCAGGCAAGCTATATAGAAGCTCAAACTCCATTGAAGTTGGCCACATTGCTCTGCACGATTCAAGCTGAGACAAGTAATCCATGGACTTCTATCTCTCAATCTAGGAAGAGTTAGGCTTAGGTTTGTGAATGAAACATGTCCTACTCATAGCCCTGAAGCCATACATGTGATCACTTTTCATTTATGTTAAGCATGCTGTGAGAATTTTAGCCATGAACATGATGAAAAAATTAGGTTAAAATTTAGGGCCAGAGAAATTCTCTCTGACCTTTGAGTGTTAATCCAAGTTTTTTACATGTTTGAACTCGTGATTTGATGCTCTACAATGTTTATGTTATGAGTTTTGCAAAATAATCAAAGAATTAGGAGTTTGTGTTAGACAAGGAGAGGCGCGCGTTTTCTGTTTGAACAAGGAGCTGGAGGTTGAAGATGATGGCTTAGGCTGGGCCTGAGCCATCCTTACTTTTTGCACCCCCCTTTTCCATTTGCACCCCCCTGGCCCATTTGATTAAATATTTGTCATTTTTGACTTTTTATTTTTTATTCTGATTTCATATTTTTTGCTTAAACATAAAAAATACCAAAAATATTTTTCCACATTTTTTTCATATTTATTTGATATTTGTTCCATTTTAATAGCTTATGTATGTAAATAATATAAATACTTTTTTACTAAAACCCTAAAAAATAGTATAAAAAATATGTTTATTTTTTAGTTGTTATTTTTATTTATATCTTGGAAATATTTTCTTAAATATACATTTTTTATATATACATAAATAATTAATTTTATCTTTTATATTTACTAGGTTTAGTAAATATATATATAAATACTTGTATATTATATTTATTAGAATACTTAGGATAAAAATATAGAAATAATATATTTTTATTTTTATTAATACATGACACTAAAAATACTTTTTACAATATACTTTTTATTTTTTTAATATATATTGTACATAATTAATAAATATTACTATTTATTTAAAAACTAGGGTTTTGCCCTAAATGACAAAAATATTCAAATTTGACCTTTTTTATTTTTGTTTATATTTCACATTGAAAAATACTTTTACATACATGAAAAAATCCCTTTTTTAGCATAATGCATTTTTATTTGATATTTATTTATTTGTACTTATTTAAATATTAGATACTTGTCTTGTATATTCAATATGGATGTAATAGCTTAGAATTTAATTTCTTGTCAAATATCCCCAAATTCAAACTTGTACCCCCATCCCCATAATCATTATTGTAATAGCTTAGCATTTAAATTTCCGCATTTAAAAGCTTTCAATTATGCCATGTTTAGACTTAGGGTTTGTATGCAAATCAAATCAATAAATAGCTTGACTTAATCCAAGATAAATATGCATGAAAAAACAAACACAATGCACACTTGCACCCCTAGGGTTACATCCACTTGTTGCCTTCAAAAATGGGCCATGTTTGCATGTCAAGTACTTTGGCAAAACAAAACAAAACAAAAACAAACAAAATGGCCATTGTCTCTCGATGACGCTATCTTGTTGCCTAAACAAAATGATCATAGTCCCTCAAGAAAATTGCCAAAATACTTGACACTATTGCATTCATGGTTTAAACGATGACCCGCGCCCGTCCCGTTAACATCCTAACACAAGGTTGTTCACCAAACACAATGGTAAAACAACACTGTTAAAAGGGTTAAAAACATAAGAAAGACCTTTGAGTAAAATAGGGTAGACAACTCTTAGTTACTTGATCAAACTTGCAAAACACACTTGCCATCTTTTCAAAACACACATCACAACACAACTTCAAAACAAACTTTCAAAAAAAAACATTGAAACATCTTTTCAAAAAGACAAACTCCTTTGTAAAACATTCGAGTAAAGAATTGTTACAATGGTTGCCTAGACAAGGCATCTTTTTCAAAACATTTTCAAAACCACACACACAAAGCACCATTTCAAACAATTGAAAAAGCAAAGGCAAGTGATCTAAGCAAGTAACTAAGAGCACATGGATAACCATGGATAGAAAGGGTGCTAATACCTTCCCTTTCTATAATCTACTCCCCGAACCCAAGAAAACATCACAAAGGTCTTTCCTGTGCTTTTTGACCTTTCCTTAGGATAAATAAAAAGTCGGTGGTGACTCTTGCTAAACCGAAACATTTGCGAACACAAACGCAAAACCTGAAGTCAGTTCTCCCACCGTATCATAGAATTGGCGACTCTGCTGGGGACAAATTCGAAAGTGGAGTAACCTTAGGGCTTAGATCACCTTTTGCATGATTAATTGTTTGTTTTGATTGCTTTACATTTTGGTTCTCTTGTTTGGGCTTGAAATCCTCCACCCAGATTTGGGGAAACATTCATAGATAGCAATACGTTATGGAAACTGTGCAGGGTATACCGAAGCGGTTGAAGCAATAGCTATATTAGTGCGACATATTTGTGAGTACCGGTAACCCTTGAGTTCAATCAAGGAGAGTACGGGGTCGCTGAGTGATGTCACTAAGCACTAATGACCTAGAACCTTACTTGACCATCTTGGCTTTTTATTAGGGGTAGTGAGATGACCGGCTTTGGTGCAGTCTGAAGTTGGTAGATACTCGATACTACACTCAATGAGGATTGTTTTCTTGGAATATTTTGGTCGCTAGTTAAGTGGCTAAACCAAAACAATGAACATGGAAAACAATCCAATGATATTGAGCTCCTTAGAACCCGGTTACTATTTATAGGACAGGTTTTTAAGCCAACTACACTCAAGAGGGTACTTACCTATGAAACCTCATGCAAACCTGAAACTAGGGTTTTGTGTGAATTGCTTGTACATGTGTTTGTGCATACATCATGAACATCATAAAGCATCATATGCATCCACTAACCATTTCAAGGGTTTGGATCTTCATCTTTGTTCTTGTTTTGTAGGTCATGGAAATTCTTCGCAGGAAAACCATTCAAGTCAACCTTGTGAGAATCCCTCCTCAACTCAAGGAGCTTACATCCAGAATTCCAGAAAGTTCTCTCTTTAGTGAAAGACATGGTAGACTTCTCAACCTAGTCAACACCAGTATTGAAGAAGACATGGTGAAAGTGTTGTTCCAGTTCTTTGACCCCCTTCACCACTGTTTCACATTCCCCGACTACCAATTGGTGCCTACTTTGGAGGAATTTTCTCAACTCCTGAGAATTCCTATTCTTAATCAACTACCCTACAACGGTACGGAAAAAGAACCAAAGCCTGGAGATGTTGCTCAAGCACTACACTTGCAACCATCTGACATCAAGGGGCATTGGGAAACTAGAAGTGGTGTCAAGGACTTCTTGGCAAAATTCTTGTTTGAGAAGGCACAAGAGTGTTGGAATTCCCTGGATCTGCAAGCCTTTGAAGAGATTGTGGCACTCCTCATTTATGGGTTGGTCTTGTTCCCAAATCTTGACCAACTTATAGATGTGAATGCTGTCAAAATTTTCATATCCAGGAATCCCATACCTACATTGCTTGGGGACGTCCTCCACTCATTTTACACACGAACAATGAGGAAGAGAGGTGTTCTCATGTGATGTACTCCTCTCCTTGCAAGGTGGTTTATTTCTCACCTTCCACAATCAGCTTTGAAGAATGAACAAGGTTCAAGGTGGTCACAACGATTGATGACCCTCACACATTCTGATGTACATTGGTGTTCTCGGTCCAGAGAAAATGTCATCATCATCAATCACTGTGGTGAGTTCCCTAATGTTCCATTACTTGGCATTAGGGGAGGCATTACCTATAACCCCTGTCTAGCTTTAAGACAATTTGGATATGCTCGGAGGGATGGCCCTCATGACATGCTGATTCCTGACCTAGTTTTTGACTTCGACAACGATGGGCAAGGACTTCGACAAAGATTCATCAAAGCTTGGAGGATGCCTAACAAGGTAGATAGTAGGACACTGGGACACAAGAACTCCACCCCTCTTGAGCCTTACCTCAAGTGGGTACGAACCCGCGCCCAGAGTCTTATGATGCCTTACCCTCACATTCTCCCTTTAATCAAAGAGCCTGTTAAGGAAGGAGGGGTTCCATACACCATCCTACATCCTGACATGCCAACATCATGGGAGGAAATGCAAAAGAGTTGGATCCAACTCAAGGAAGAAAGGGATACTTTTGAAGCCAGCTTCTACGCCAGTGAGAAGAAGGTTTTGGAGCTTACCCGCCGAATTCACGAGGAGGAGACCCTCAACACTTACATCGCACCAAAGAGGATGCGCAACGTCTTTTTACCTTAAAAAGTTTTTGTAATATTTGGCCCATGGGACATTTATGTACTGACAAAATTTCTTCTTATTAATATGACGTGTGTTCTTTTTGTTTGCAACAACTTTGAATTTATAAATCCTTGAATGCATTACATGAATAAACATATCATTCATCATATGCATAAACAGGTCTTCACACCAGGTTTCCTTATCTTTCTGCTGTTTATTTCAGTAAGATGGATATTGAGCAGACGGTCAGAGATCTGCAGGGACAAAACTCGCAGTTTCAACATCTCCTTATGACCTTGGCAAAGGGTCAGGAGGATCTTAAAGCACTGTTAGGGAATAAAGAGCAAGAAAAATGAAAAAAGAAAAAGAAAAGAGTTGGGGTAGCTACACTAGGAAGAAGATTTGAGAATGAAGCTAGGAGAGTTCTTGAATTCCCCTCCACATCTGACGAGGGGACCGACAAAGGAAAAGGAGATGCATTACCTTCTGAGTCTGAGGCTGAAGAAGAAGAGGTTGAGGAAGATGAAGATTATTCAGAGCAGCAATACCTGCCAGCGGACGACAAATACAAAAATCTAGAGGATAGACTGGCAGCTATGGAGCTGCAAAGGGTTCCCGGGTTAGATTTTGAAGAATTGGGACTGATTGTTGGGATTTTTATCCCTCCCAAATTCAAGGTACCAACTTTCGCAAAATATGATGGTCTGTCTTGCCCAAAGATTCACCTGAGGTCATATGTCAGAAGAATTCAACCTCATTCATCCGATAGAAATCTTTGGGTACACTTCTTTCAGGACAGCTTGTCTGGTACATAGCTAGATTGGTTTTACCAGCTTGAGAGGTCGGAAGTGCATAATTGGGAAGATTTGGCAGCTGCCTTCTATCGCCAGTATCAATATAACGCCGACTTGGCGCCAACCCATACTCAGCTACAAAGTATGGGGATGGCCTCAAATGAAGGGTTCAAAGAATACGCCCAGAAATGGCGTGACTTGGCCGGAAGGGTGCAGCCGCCACTTTCAGATAAGGAGCTAGTTGATATGTTCTTGGGGACCCTATCTGGCCCTTTCTTCAACCATTTGATCGGGAGCTCTTCTGCAGGGTTTACTGAACTGATTCTGACTGGCGAAAGGGTGGAAGCTGGTATTAAGAGTGGGAAGATTCAAAGGGATGCCTCTGCGTCCACAGCTGTTAAAAAACCGTTCCCGGCCAAGAAAGAAGCAGCTGTTATATACTCTCAGAAAGGATTGGGAAGAACTGAGCGCCGGCCGAATGTAGGGGCCGTGATGATTCAAAATTCGTCAAATGATCAGCCTCGTAACAATCAGTCTAGACCTAATCAGCAACGGGTAGAACGGCCACAACGGCAGTACACCCGCATCAACATGAGGCCTGCACAAGTTCTTCCCCATTTGTTGAAGCTGAATCTGACTGGTTTAAAGGAGGCACCGAAAAACCCTAACACCACATCTCCGTACTATCATCCCAATGCTAAATGTGCCTATCATTCTGACAGCGCCGGGCACGACACCAACGATTGCTGGGCACTTAAGAATAAAATTCAGGATTTGATAGACGCTAAAGAGGTTGAGTTCGACGCCCCTGAGAAGCCGAATGTAATCTCCACTCCAATGCCAAAGCATGGTCGCAATGTCCATGCTGTTGAAGAAGATCTGTTTGTTTCCACTGTTGATGATCTAATAACTCCACTACTGACAATCAAGTTGAATCTGTTGAAGGCTGGGATTTTCCCAGGTTGTAAAGAAGATTTCTACCTTTGTTCCTCCCTACCGATCGACTGTCCATTGCTGAAGATAGGCATCCAACGCCTAATGGACAACCAAGAAATTCTTTTCGAAAAGACTCCTGTTACTCCAACTCCTATCAATGAAGTTTCAATAATAACCATTTCCGCCAATCTTTCCAAGGTCCCCAAAAGGCCTGTTAAGATTACATCCGCTCCGAAGACTGTACCGTTGAAGATAACCATGCCTGGGCCCGTCCCATACAAATCTGACAAATCAATACCGTGGAATTATGGTGGAGAAATCTACTACCACGGTGTTAAACAAATTGAGATAACTGAGGAAAGTTCTGATGAAGAAACTGCCGACATTGGAAACATTGCCGGTACGAGCAAAATTACCCAAAGCGGAAGAATTTTCTCTCCAGAGATTGCCCCTCCAAAGGCAATCTTTGGACCCTCAGTTGCTCCCAAGGTTACCCCTGCACCGGTAAAACTTTCTGCAAGAATGCCAATGATTGAAGAAATTGTAACTCCTGTGGTTGTCCCTTCTGCTGCTGCCAATGATAAAGGAAAAGGGATCCAAGAAGAGCTCGTCAGGACGAGGGCTCAACCATTGGTCATCCCCGAAACCTCTAAAAAAGAAATGGAGGAGATTCTGAAAATAATCAAGAAGAGTGATTATGATGTGGTGGAGCAACTCGGGCAAACCCCCTCGAAGATCTCCATGTTAGCTTTGCTGCTTTGTTCGGAGGCTCATGCCAAAGCCTTGATAAGGTTTTTGAAGACAGCCCATGTGCCCCAAGAAACCTCAGCCGATCAATTCCAGGATTGTGTAGCCAGCCTTACCGCCGACAACGGCCTGGGTTTCTCTGACGCTGACCTGACTCCTAAGGGAAGAAAGCACAATGACGCATTGCATGTGTCAGTTGAATGTCGAGGAACCACTCTCGCCCATGTCTTGGTCGACACTGGTTCTTCTCTAAATGTGCTGCCTAAGAAGGCTCTGGACCGGTTGGATTGTGAAGGCTTGGAGCTGAAACCAAGTAATATCATTGTCAGGGCCTTTGACGGGTCTAAAAGGATGGTGCATGGGGAGGTTGACATTCCCATCAAGGTAGGCATTGAAGTGTTCCATTCAATATTCTATGTGATGGACATCCGCCCATCATACTCTTGCTTGCTAGGAAGGCCGTGGATTCATAATGTTGGGGCAGTCACTTCCTCTCTACATCAGATGCTGAAATACCCTGTTAAGGGAAAAATCATAACTGTACACGGTGAGGAGGAGTACATGATCAGTCATCTGAATTCCTTTCGGTATGTGGAAGTGGATGGCGAATTCATCGAAACACCGTTTCAACATTTTGAGGAAGTTTCTCCCGAGGTGGCTGTAGCAAAGGCAGTAGCTGAGGTACCCAAGCAGGTGGCCAGGATGGCATCTATGAAAGACGCAAAGGCTGCTATAAAGGAAGGGAAGAGCACAGTGTGGGGACAGTTGCCTGACTTTCCTCACAAGACGGACAAGTTTGGGTTGGGGTTCACGGTTGCGGGGCAAAAGGCTATGCGTCGCTCAAAAATTGAAAAGGCACCCATCAAGATTTCTCCTCATGGAATCAATGCTTTAGAAGATGAAGGCGAAGAGGGTAACGTTGAAGATTGGATCTTCCCAACCATTGAAGGGGGACTGCACAACTGGGAGGCGAAAGACTTCGTTCCCATTACTTTCATCAATCGGTAATTTATCTTTCGAACATTTCCTGTTGGTCTGTAATAATTACTCTAAAACAATCTGCACAATTTTTCACCTCATGCCTTGCCCAGGGCATGTAGGTCCATTTGTAAGGGCTTGATTCTCTTCATATTCATATGCCATGTTTAATGAATCATTGGACGTTTTTCATTTATAAACTGCTGTGTTCATTTTCTTTCCTTTTGCATTTTTGTTTGTTTAAGGATGGCTATCCCTTACACACACCCACACTCACAAATGCAGGTACCCATCCACTCTGGATTCCATGGGTGACTATTCTGTTGTATCCTTCAATAACTCTGAATATTTGGTCAATCAGGCTGAGTACGAAGATGACGAAGATTGTGAAGTACCGGGAGAGTTAGCCAGACTTATACAACAAGAAGAGAGGGCCATCTTGCCTCATGAAGAGTTGTTGGAAACTGTCAACTTAGGAACATAGAAAGACAGGAAAGAAGTACAAGTGGGTGCCAATCTGGAACTAAGTGTCAAGGAGCGCTTAATACAGCTGTTGAATGAATACGTTGAAATTTTCACCTGGTCTTATGAAGACATGCCAGGGTTAGACACAGACATCATGGTTCACCGTCTCCCTACAAGAGAGGACTGACCACCGATCAAGCAAAAAATCCGCCGAATGAGGCCCGACATGTCTGAGAAGATTAAATCTGAAGTAATGAAGCAATTCAACGCGGGCTTTCTGGCTGTTACATCCTATCCACAATGGGTTGCTAACATTGTGCCCATTCCCAAAAAAGACGGCAAGGTCAGAATGTGTGTAGACTACCGGGATTTGAACAGGGCTAGCCCTAAAGATGATTTTCCGCTACCACATATCGACATTTTGATTGACAACACAACTCAACACAAAGTATTTTCTTTCATGGACGGGTTCTCGGGCTACAACCAGATTAAAATGGCCCCCGAGGACATGGAGAAAACAACCTTTGTTACACAATGGGGTACCTTCTGCTACAAGGTGATGCCGTTCGGACTGAAGAACGCAGGGGCAACTTATCAACGCGCCATGGTAGCTTTGTTTCATGATATGATACATCATGAGATTGAATTTTACGTAGACGACATGATAGCTCGATCACAAACGGAAGAGGAACACCTTGAACATTTGAAAAAGCTGTTTGCCAGGTTGAAGGAATACAAACTCAGGCTGAATCCAAGTAAGTTCACTTTTGGAGTTAGGTCTGGTAAACTTCTGGGATTTATTGTCAGCAACAAAGGCATTGAGGTCGATCCAGCAAAAGTAAAAGCTATACAAGAAATGCCTGCCCCCCATACTGAAAAGGAGGTTAGGGGATTCTTGGGACGCTTGAACTATATCGCCAGGTTCATCTCTCACCTGACGTCTACCTGTGAGCCAATTTTCAAGCTATTAAAGAAATATCAGGTAGTCGAATGGAACGATGATTATCAAATTGCTTTTGATAAGATCAAGGAGTATTTGCTAGAACCTCCTATTCTGATGCCACCCGTCGAAGGAAGGCCGCTGATCATGTATCTGACTGTTTTGGACAACTCAATGGGGTGCGTACTGGGCCAACATGACGAGTCTGGTCGAAAAGAGCATGCCATTTATTACCTTAGCAAAAAGTTTACCGACTGTGAGACTCGCTTCTCACTGCTCGAGAAAACTTGCTGCATTTTGGTATGGGCTGCTCGCTGACTAAGGCAGTATATGTTGACTCATACCACTTTGCTGATTTCCAAAATGGACCCGGTCAAGTATATCTCCAGAAGCCTGCTTTATCTGGAAGAATCGCTAGATGGCAAATGATCCTGACTGAGTATGACATCCTGTATACTACCCAAAAAGCTATAAAAGGGAGTGTACTAGCTGACCATCTAGCTCATCAAGCTATCGAAGATTATCAATCCATGAGATTCGAATTCTCGGACGAGGACATCATGACTTTAGACAACTTTGAAGGTGACGGACCGTATGACGGACCTGAAAATGGATCCCGATGGACCCTGTACTTTGATGGTGCCTCCAATGCACTTGGAAACGGTATCGGTGCGGTACTCATTTCCCCAGAAGGTTGCCATACACCTTTCACTGCCCGACTTTGTTTCAGCTGTACCAACAACATGGCCGAATATGAAGCTTGCATCTTTGGTCTCAAGGATGCTATAGACTTGGGGATCAAATCTTTGATCATATTTGGGGACTCGACTTTGGTTATCAGTCAAATCAAAGGAGAGTGGGACACCAAACATCCTAATCTTATCCCATACAAAGAACATGTCCTGAAATTGCTGCCTCATTTCGAGCAGATTACTTTTGAGCATTTCCCGCGAGAAGAAAATCAGCTAGCAGATGCTCTGGCTACAATGTCTTCCATGTTTAAACTCAACTGGGATAACGAGGCTCCCTAAATCACCATCGAGCGAATGGATGAACCTGCGTATTGTCATGAGATTAATACCGAAGAAGTAGTGGAACAACCCTGGTTTCATGAAATCAAAAGGTATCTCCAGACTAGAGAATATCCCGAAGGAGCTTCCGTCAATGACAAGAAGTTCTTAAGGAGATTTACGGCCAAGTTCTTCCTAAGCAATGGCATCCTTTATAAGTGCAGCCATGATTGTGTTTTACTCCGATCTTTAGACAAAGCTGAAGCAGAGTTAATCATGACTGAGATACACAATGGCATATTTGGCACCCACTTGAGCGGGCATACAATGGCTAAGAAGATTCTAAGGGCAGGCTATTACTGGTCTACCATGGAATCTGATTGCCATCAACATTCCCGTACTTGCCACAAATGTCAAGTCTACGCCGACAAGATTCATATTCCTCCTGTTCCTCTCAATGTTCTGACAGCTCCTTGGCCATTCACAATGTGGGGCATTGACATGATTGGAGAGATCAAGCCCACAGCATCCAATGGACATCGCTTCATCTTGGTCGCTATTGACTATTTCACCAAGTGGGTCGAAGCAGCTTCCTTTTCCTCTGTTACGAAAAATGTGGTTGCCCGCTTCATCAAGCAAAACCTCATATGCCGGTATGGTGTCCCCGACAGGATCATCACAGACAACGGTACAAACCTGAACAATACTATGATCACCGCTCTATGCGAATAGTTCAAGATTTATCATCATAATTCATCTCCCTATCGGTCGAATATGAACGGTGCTGTTGAAGCTGCGAACAAAAACATCAAGAAGATCATCCAGAAAATGACAGTTACCTACAAGGACTGGCATGAGATGTTACCATTTGCTCTGCATGGATATCGTACCACGGCACGTACTTCAACAGGGGAAACCCCATTTTCTTTAGTATATGGCATGGAAGTTGTCCTACCCATGGAAGTTCAGATTCCTTCTTTAAGGATTATGAAGGACGCTGGTTTGAGTGAAGACGATTGGATTCAGACCCGACTTGATCAACTCAATTTGATCGACGAGAAACGACTCACTGCTGTTTGCCATGGTCAGACTTACCAAAAACGAATGATCAAGGCTTTCAACAAGAAAGTCAGACGTCAAGTATATCAAGTCGGAGATCTTGTAATCAAGCGGATTATCTTGCCGCAAAGTGATCCCAGGGGCAAATGGACTCCTACTTACGAAGGACCGTTTGTGATCAAGAGCATATTTTCTGGTGGTGCAATGATTCTGACCACCATGGACGGTGACGATTTGCCACACCCTCCGAACACAGACATAGTCAAAAGATACTACGCATGAAACAACCCGACAAGTCGAAAACCCGAAAGGGCGACTTGGGAAAAAATGGGCATCCCGGTGAACCGAAAACCCGAAAGGGCGGTTCAGGAAAAAATTAGGGATAAAACAAAAAAATCTGTACACCCGGCAAGTTGAAAACCCGAAAGGGCGGCTTGGGCAAAAAAGGGTTTCCTGGTGGATCGAAAACCCGAAAGGGCGATTCAG
This sequence comes from Vicia faba, assembly GCA_948472305.1. Classification (NCBI taxonomy): domain Eukaryota; kingdom Viridiplantae; phylum Streptophyta; class Magnoliopsida; order Fabales; family Fabaceae; genus Vicia; species Vicia faba. The sequence goes on along the minus strand of OX451741.1, from coordinate 265,990,151 downwards.
GCAAAAGTTAGGGAATTAAAGCGTATGACTATGTCTCGTCAGATCACTTTAAAGACAATCTCTTCATCAACAAGCTCCGAGCTTCTAATCAATCCAATCATCGATGGACGAAGCAATGAATGGACAAGATATTCAGAGTTGTGAAGGCTATAACAGAATGGGAATCCCATGGAATTGTTACACATAGCCATCTTTCTTTTGTATAAATTTTTCAAATGTTTACGGCAATATCCTCTTACTAGGATGTCTGTCTCCTTTGTACAAAGATACTCATAAAAAGTGAATACAAATACTTTTCCAAATACATAAATTTGCTTTGTCTTCTTTTTTCTTTTTCACACTTGTGTTTTATTTGAGAAACGTCCAATGTTTTGTTAAATAGGCATATGCATTTGAACATAATCATTTGCTTACAAATCAAGAAAAGTTGATTGCTGATAGGTTGAAGGTATAGGTAGATATCTTGACGCCCTTTCAGAGGAAATCCCCAGCGGAATTAAACTCCAAGTTCCTCAACAAAGTTAAAGTCCGGAATATACTTCCCCAACAGAGTTAAACTTCAGAATCCTCAGCAGAGCAGATGCTTTCTAAAGTTGGATTCTCCAGCTAAGCTGGGTTTCAAGTTTCCCCTCAGAGTTAGGTTTCAAGATTCCCAGTGGAGCCAAAACTGTTAATCCCCAGCGGAGCTAAAACTTCCAACTATCAATCCCCAGCGGAACCGGATTAGTAAACATTCTCCCCACAGAGATACTTCCCATCAGATTGAAGATTCTCAGTCTCACTCCTCCAGCATGAGTCTCCCAGGTTCTAAACTCCCCAGTAGAGATCGTCAGAATTCTCATTCCCCACAAGTCACCAAGGATTTTCAATCCCCAACAGTGGTCCTAAGATCCCTCAACAATTGAAAATCTTGCTCCCCAAAGCAATCAACAGTCAAAGGATTTTCAATCCCCAGCTTCGGTTATGGGTTTATTTCCCCAACATATGTCAAGGATTTATTCTCCAAAGCAAAATTACATTTCAAGTTGAAAGGTCATTCAAAATCTCCTTCATCACCTGCTGGAAGTTACGATCATCATCAAAAATTCCTTCATCACCTGCTGGAATTCAAGGTCGTTCAAAATCTCCTTCATCACCTGCTGGAAGTTACGATCATCATCAAAAATTCCTTCATCACCTGCTGGAATTCAAGGTCGTTCGAAATCTCCTTCATCACCTGCTGGAAGTTACAATCATCATCAAAAATTCCTTCATCACCTGCTGGAATTCAAGGTCATTCAAAATTTCCTTCATCACCTGCTGGAAGTTACGATCATCATCAAAAATTCCTTCATCACCTGCTGGAATTCAAGGTCGTTCAAAATTTCCTTCATCACCTGCTGGAAGTTACGATCATCATCGAAAATTCCTTCATCACCTGCTGGAATTTAAGGTCGTTCAAAATCTCCTTCCTCACCTGCTGGAAGTTACAACCACCGGCAGAATAACGGACAATTGAAGCTCCTAAAAATCTGTTTCTCTCAAGAATGAAGACTCTCATCCTTAAAACCTCAGAAGATTGGTATACTCCCAGTTTCTGACCCTTAACAGAATGAAGACTCTCATCCTTAAAACCTCAGAAGATTGGTATACTCCCAATTTCTGACCCTTAACAGAATGAAGACTCTCATCCTTAAAACCCCAAGAGATTGACATACACCCAATCTTATGACCCAAGACCTGAAGGAAGATTCTCATTCTGGCTTCCCCAGTAGATTTGCCTACACCCAACCCCTTGATATTCTCGACAGAATGAAGACTCTCATTCTCAAAGTGGCGTATAACCCGAGTTCCTGATATTCCCGACAGAATGAAGATTCTCATTCTTAAAGTGGCATACAACCTAAACCTGAACTTCTTCCAGACAGGAATAAGCTTTTTCCAGAATCCTGAGTTTTACTCTTCAACAGGATAGCTACTTTTCAACAGTATGGCTATTCCCCACAGAATTCTTATTCCCCAAGCAGAATGAAGACTCTCTTTCTCAGTTCCTCACAAAGTATTCAGATATTCTCCAGTGAAGATCTCCTCAAGGCAGGAATCCCCAGTAGATTGGCATACAACCCAAACTCCTGATTCCCCAACAGCAGTCCCAGGACTTCTCATTTTCAACGATCAAAGGATTTTCGACCCCCTGCAGCAGTCAAGGATTTACTTTCCCCGGCAACAGTCAAAGATTTCATTATCCAGGATTCATCTATCCTCAGCAAGACAACTACTCAACTTACATGCGCATTCATTACATTCATAAACATTGATATAACATATATATTGCATCATACATTTCATGCAACATAATTTTGTGTTTCAGCTAATATTTTACCCTTTTTAGGATAAGATTAATAAGCTTCGACTTCTGAAAATAGTTTACGGACGCTTCCCAACATGGATGCTGATCTATTGCTTATTCAACTTCAAGACTTCTGAAAACAGTTTACGGGTTCTCCAGATACGGATGTTAACCTACCGTTTGTTCATATCCAAGACTTCTAAAAACAGTTTACGGATTCTCCAAACATGGATGTCAATCTATTGCTTATTCAGACCCCCAGTTCAAAGATGTTCCAAAACATGGACACCTTTCTGATACTCCTTTCTTTCACCTACAACATACATTCCAGATGGCATCTTTAAGCCCATCCCCTGACAAGATTCTGTCACATCTGCAAATGGCATCTTTAAGCCCATCTCCAAATGGCATCTTTAAACCCATTCCCTCAACTACGCTTGGACGAGTGCAAATTTTTTGGGCACTCTAGTGTCCAATCTCCTTTTACCCTCGAGTCGCGAAAGGCAAACCTGCCAATCTAACTCTTCAGGTTCAAGAAGATTGAACATGGGCAACTGTTGTACCCCAAAATTTTCCCTCCCTTCTCATCAACATTTTCTCATCACAAGACTCTTGGAACTCAAGATTAAGTTAGGGTTTGCTCTGTTCAAGACCCCTCCTTGCACTGTTGACCCAAATTAGGGTTTGAGTTTGCACAGGGATGTTTTGACCTAAATGCCCAAAATGACTTTCATGCTTCATGTTGGACTCACAAATTTATCCATACCAAGTTTCAAGCCTTGATTCCAATCTTTGCCCAGTCAATTGGACAGTGGACCTAGAAATCAGTTGTATTGGGGAAAAAGTCAACTGTGGCCAATGGACAGTCAAACTTCATGATTTTTGACCCACATCAACATAATAAACTCATATGAACCATTTAGTCAAGTTTGGATCACAATTCCACAAGAAATTTGATCAGATCACCAAAAGGGCAAAATGGTCATTTTTAGGGTTTTGACTGCACAAAGGCAATTTTTGACTGTTTGACCTAACCAATGGCAAACCAAGCTCACATATGGACTCAAGGAATCAATGGAATTGTCTTAACCCACTCAACAAGTTCAAAAGATCTCAAATGCATAGGATTGACAGATGAATTTTTCAGTCAACTGATCAAAATTTGACTGTATACTGAAAAGTCAAACTTTGACTTTTTGGTCAAAATCAAGTGCCAAGATTCATTTTTCATCAAGACATGTCAAATTATGAAACTTGTTCATCAAGAAACCCAAAATTGCAAATTAGGGTTTAAAATGAAGAAATTTCATAACTTAGAAATTTTCTAAGTTATGAAATTTTCTTATTTTTTCCTAACTTTGTCCCATTTTTTCACCAAGATGAAAATGGATTCAAACAAAACTTGAAACATGAAAGTTGTAGTCCGTTTCAAAATCAACAACTTTGATTCACAAAGTTTTCTCAAAGGAAGCTTGTATCTCAAGTTAGGATTTTTGGAACAAGGGTGCGAAACACTTTTAACTTAGAAGAAATTTGACCTATTCTAGGCAGGATTTTTGTCCAACTTCTTGGACATTTTTCACTTGGTTCCACTTGGAGTTTCAATTTACATTACAAAGATGGATTGTAGTACACATTCCAAGCTTTCCAAATTATCCAAGAACTTCTCAAACACCCTTGTGGTTAGAGAGAATCGAATTTGCAAAGTTGGCCAAAACTCACTTTTGTTCATGGCCAAGGCTTGTTCATAACAATTGCATTTTTCAAATCAGCATGGTTTATGCTAGCTTGCAGGCCTCTAAACCTCTTCACACTCAATAATTAAATGCCTAACCATTGTGTTAAGGTGTTATTTCTTCCCTTTGGGCATTGCACATAGAATTAACCCTTAATTGGAAAAAGCAAAATTACCATTTTTGAAAAGTAACACTTTATGTCAAGTTCCAAATCTTTGAAGTACAGGCCAGATCTTTGAGGCAAGAGTTGGTACACATATCTCATTTATCAAGAGAAAATGCTGCAGCATAGAGATAGAGGGTGCACAGGCCTGCATTGCAACTTGAACCTCTTGGCTTCAAAAATAAGAAACATTGCAAAAGATAAAAAAACTTTCATTTCCTGTCAACACAACAAAACACAAACCTTGTGAACATTTTCTATACATCAAGCCAAGCCTAAAACACAATTCCACCATTCCTCATACCTCCCAAAACACAAAAACACTGTTTTGCTGCAAAAACAGGGCATCCCTGCAGTTTGACTTGCCTAGCATTATCCACTCGTGCGTTTTTGCCCAAACAAGTTCCAACACATTCCTTTCCATTCACCTAAACTATTCCAAGCCCTAAACACAAGCTGTAACACCCCTAATCTCACTTGCCATTTTCAGTTTTCAGTTTTGCAGGTGGACTTCTATAGCACAATACAGAGTGATTCAAAGCAAGCTAGGTGTTGGAAAAGCTTCCTTGGACCTCAGGCAAGCTATACAGAAGCTCAAACTCCATTAAAGTTGGCCACATTGCTCTGCACGATTCAAGCTGAGACAAGTAATCCATGGACTTCTATCTCTCAATCTAGGAAGAGTTAGGCTTAGGTTTGTGAATGAAACATGTCCTACTCATAGCCCTGAAGCCATACATGTGATCACTTTTCATTTATGTTAAGCATGCTGTGAGAATTTTAGCCATGAACATGATGAAAAAATTAGGTTAAAATTTAGGGCCAGAGAAATTCTCTCTGGCCTTTGAGTGTTAATCCAAGTTTTTTACATGTTTGAACTCGTGATTTGATGCTCTACAATGTTTATGTTATGAGTTTTGCAAAATAATCAAAGAATCAGGAGTTTGTGTTGGACAAGGAGAGGCGTGTGTTTTCTGTTTGAACAAGGAGCTGGAGATTGAAGATGATGGCTTGGGTTGGGCCTGAGCCATCCTTACTTTTTGCACCCCCCTTTTCCATTTGCACCCCCTGGCCCATTTGATTAAATATTTGTCATTTTTGACTTTATTTTTTATTCTGATTTCATTTTTTTTGCTTAAACATAAAAAATACCAAAAATATTTTTCCACATTTTTTTCATATTTATTTGATATTTGTTCCATTTTAATAGCTTATGTATGTAAATAATATAAATACTTTTTTACTAAAACCCTAAAAAATAGTATAAAAAATATGTTTATTTTTTAGTTGTTATTTTTATTTATATCTTGGAAATATTTTCTTAAATATACATTTTTTATATATACATAAATAATTAATTTTATCTTTTATATTTACTAGGTTTAGTAAATATATATATAAATACTTGTATATTATATTTATTAGAATACTTAGGATAAAAATATAGAAATAATACATTTTTATTTTTATTAATACATGACACTAAAAATACTTTTTACAATATACTTTTTATTTTTTTAATATATATTGTACATAATTAATAAATATTACTATTTATTTAAAAACTAGGGTTTTGCCCTAAATGACAAAAATATTAAAATTTGACCTTTTTTATTTTTGTTTATATTTCACATTGAAAAATACTTTTACATACATGAAAAAATCCCTTTTTTAGCATAATGCATTTTTATTTGATATTTATTTATTTGTACTTATTTAAATATTAGATATTTGTCTTGTATATTCAATATGGATGTAATAGCTTAGAATTTAATTTCGTGTCAAATATCCCCAAATTCAAACTTGTACCCCCATCCCCATAATCATTGTTGTAATAGCTTAGCATTTAAATTTCCGCATTTAAAAGCTTTCAATTATGCCATGTTTAGACTTAGGGTTTGTATGCAAATCAAATCAATAAATAGCTTGACTTAATCCAAGATAAATATGCATGAAAAAACAAACACAATGCACACTTGCACCCCTAGGGTTACATCCACTTGTTGCCTTCAAAAATGGGCCATGTTTGCATGTCAAGTACTTTGGCAAAACAAAACAAAACAAAAACAAACAAAATGATCATAGTCCCTCGATGACGCTATCTTGTTGCCTAAACAAAATGATCATAGTCCCTCAAGAAAATTGCCAAAATACTTGACACTATTGCATTCATGGTCTAAACGATGACCCGCGCCCGTCCCGTTAACATCCTAACACAAGGTTGTTCACCAAACACAATGGTAAAACAACACTGTTAAAAGGGTTAAAAACATAAGAAAGACCTTTGAGTAAAATAGGGTAGACAACTCTTAGTTACTTGATCAAACTTGCAAAACACACTTGCCATCTTTTCAAAACACACATCACAACACAACTTCAAAACAAACTTTAAAAAAAAAACATTGAAACATATTTTCAAAAAGACAAACACCTTTGTAAAACATTCGAGTAAAGAATTGTTACAATGGTTTCCTAGACAAGGCATCTTTTTCAAAACATTTTCAAAACCACACACACAAAGCACCATTTCAAACAATTGAAAAAGCAAAGGCAAGTGATCTAAGCAAGTAACTAAGAGCCCATGGATAACCATGGATAGAAAGGGTGCTAATACCTTCCCTTTCTATAATCTACTCCCCGAACCCAAGAAAACATCTCAAAGGTCTTTCCTGTGCTTTTTGACCTTTCCTTAGGATAAATAAAAAGTCGATGGCGACTCTTGCTAAACTGAAACATTTGCAAACACAAACGCAAAACCTCAAGTCAGTTCTCCCACCGTATCACACGCACCTCTAGGGTAACCTCGCTTGTTGCCTCGGTAATACAGTCATGTCCCTCGAATATGGTACGTTTTAGCAACGATCCTTCAATAAAAAAAGATCGTAGTCCCTCGATTACCCTCGACGTTGCCTTCGATAAAACGATCTCGTCCCTTACGAAAATTGCTAAAGCGTCTCATTAGTTGCTTTTGATGACTGTAAAATTGACCGGCGTCTGTCCCTTCACATCCAACGATGGGGCTTCTTACCAAATCAATGGTAAGATAGCAATGTCTAAAGGAGAAAGAAAAGAACATTTAAGACCTTTCGAGTGGGTAGATTCGCTCCTAGTTACTCGCTTGCTCACGACAAAAAACATTTTTGCACCTACACTTTCAACTCAAAACATTTTCAAAAGACAAAATGTTTTGTATAAGTTCTTATAGAGACGAGAACCTTTGCAAAACATCTTTTCAAAACACTTTCTGAAACACAATCCACAAACACATCTTTGAACCACTTTTCGAAATAAAAACTTTGTACGCGTTCTTATAGAAATGAGAACCATTACAAAGAGATTTTTCAAAACACTTTCAAAGCTCACACCACAAGTACACTGTCAAACAAAAGCAAGTGATCTAAACGATTAACTAAGAGCCCATGGAAAACCATGGATGAAAAGGGTGATAATACCTTCTGTGATACGGTGGGAGAACTGACTTGAGGTTTTGCGTTTGTGTTCACAATTGTGCGGTTTAGCAAGAGTCGCCACCGACTCTTTATTTTATCCAAAGGAAAGGTCAAAAAGCACAGGAAAGACCTTTGAGATGTTTTCTTGGGTTCGGGGGGTAGATTATGAAAAGGGAAGGTGCTAGCACCCTTTTCATACATGGTTATCCATGGGCTCTTAGTTACTTGTTTGTTGTTGGTGAATTTGTTGATGATGACTATTGTTGATGCTATGTCTGAAACTTTGATTTTGTTGGTAGTTGTTTGCTTCTGGAACTCTTGGTTATTGGTATGGATTTGTTGATTTCTGAAGCTTTTGGTTATTGGTATGGATTTGTTAATGATGATAGTTCTGAAACTTGTTGTTGGGGGTTTGGAAACTTGGGAAGTTTTGTTCTTGATGATAGTTTGTTGTGTCTGAAACTTTTGGTATGTTTTTGTTCTTCTGGTTTGAACTTGATGATGTTAGCAGGCTTGTTGGCTTTTGTTGTTTCTGATTGTTTGACAGTTATGTGGTTGGAAACTGTTATACAGTTTTGGGATGTTGCTATTTTGTTGTGCAGTTTTGTTGTGCAGTTTTGTTACAGTTATGTTGCAGTTTGAAATCTGCAGATTTGGCTTGTTTGTTTGGAAACTGTTAACAGGTTTTTGGCTAGTTTGATATCAAGCTGGGACTTGGAGTTTGTGGTTTGGAACTGTTACAGGTTGTTGGCTTGGTAAAAGGCTGGGGATTATTGTGAAACTGTTAGGCCATTTGGGATTTTTGGTCTTTCTGTTACGCAGGTTTTTGTGCAGGTTATACAGTTTTGGTTGTAACTGTTGCTTGATTCTGTTACAAAGGTTTTGTGGTTGTTTTGAACTGTTAACAGGTTTTTGGAATTTGTGGTTTCAGGTTGTACAGTTTGGCAAGCTTTACAGTTTGGCAAACTTGCTTTGTTTGAGAACTGCAAGTTTTGGGAGCTTGTGTATGTTTTTTCTGTTTGTTACAGTTTTGTAAGCTTTAGGCTTGTTGCTTGCAACTGTTAACAGGTTTTTTCTGTTTGGCAGCTTCAGGTTTGGCTGGGTGTTTTGAAAACTTATTAACAATTTTGATATTTGTTGCAGTTTTGACACCCACCCCTCTCTCTTCTGACTTTGTGCTGTTATATCCTTTTTCTTTTTGTTTTTGCAACTTGTGATAGATTTTCTGCCAAACTGTACAATCTCAAAAAGGTGATATCTTTTCTCTCTTTCTCTCTCAATGACAAAGCACTTTTTTTTTTTGCTTTTTTCTTATTTTCTGAAAAGTTTGCCTATTAGCTGGAAGATGATGAAAATCTATGACAAGTTTTTTGCTTGTGATTTGGTTTACCTCCTGCTTTGTACTTTTAGCCTGCTATTCTGCTGCATTGTGTACTTTTCTGACTGCATTACTTGTGCTGCTGCATCCAGTTGCTTTGTTCAGTTTGGTTACTTGACAGTTTGCATTCAGTTTGTGCTGCCTTGGTTTTCCTTGTTGCAATGTTTAGACAACATGTTTCATTTGCTTTGTAACTTGTTGCAATGTTGTTGCAATGTTTAGTTTTGTTGCACTGCTTGCCTTTGTATGCTGCATTGTCCAACTTGCCTTTGTACAGTTTGACCTATGTTTTGTAATGCAGTTTGGCGCCTTAATGCTTTTGAATAAATTTGCTTTGTTTGCATTCTTCTTTTTGCATTTTTTATTTTTCTCTTTGTGAACCAAGAAGAGCAATCTTCTTGTGATTTGCAAAGAGGAAAATAAAAAACATGACGAACAATAGCACTCTGATTCCAGATGGCAAACTTTAATGATGAAAAATTTTGTTTTCTTTTTTTGTTTGAAAATTCTATTTAACTGACTGTACTAATCCTCTTTCCTTTGTTTTTCTTTCATGTGAGCACAACTTAGGTGATGACAAAGCAGAGGAAGCATAAGACTTTGAGCATGGGAGCAATGGAGCAATGGCTTAGACTTAGATTTTTAACTTAGATAGATTTTCCATTAATTGTAATAATTTTTTTTTCAAGTACTATAAGTTGTAAAACCTACAATATTCAAATAATAAATTATTTTTGTATCAACATCTGAAAAATCTTTGTGAGGCAATCTGAATAGAACCTTCTACTGTCGATATCTTGCAATTCTTCTTTCAAGTCTTCACTGATTATTTAAGATTCCTGATTAAAATAATTGAAACTGAATTCCAATATTTCCAATACAAATAACTTAAATTCCAAGTAATCCAAAAACTTTGTAGTCTCGTAACCTTGCAACAGCATTCCAATCAAAATACGCATAGTTTATTCCAATAAACAAACAAACGTTTCATTCCAATAACAAAGCAAATGTCTTAACAGACGTTCATTATCTGGTTAACCCAGATCAAACAAAACCTGAATATTCCAAATGACAGTCTCAGCTCTCATTCCTTGTCCCAGATAATCAGGCCTTGAGAACAAACAGTAATCTTTCAGTAAACTCGAAAAAGTGTGAAAACATGTGACAGTTAATTTGAATTTATGAGAATTCAGTTTCTTTTGAGAAATGCGAGAAAAACCCTAATTCTTGATCTACTACCAAAGAAAAGTCTGTTTGATCGATTCCCGGGCCAATCTTGAAAATCTGAGAAAACCCTAGGGTTGTGATTTTTTGTGAAAAAGGGAGGGAAAATTTTGGGGTACAACAGCTGCCCCTGTTTAATCTTCTTGAACCTGAAGAGTTAGATCGTTGAGTTTTCCGTTCGCGACTCGAAGGTAAAAGATGATTGGACACTAGAGTGCCCATAAATTTTCACTCGTCAAAGCATAGTTGAGGGAATGGGCTTAAAGATTCCATTTGGAGATGCGACAGAATCTTGTCGGAGATGGGCTTAAAGATGCCATCCAAGAATGTTTATTGAATTGTAGGTTGTAGGTGAAAGAATGAGTATCAGAAAGGTATCCATGTCTGGAACGTCTCTGAGCTGGGGGTCTGAATAAGCAATAGATTAGCATCCGTGTTTGGAGCATCCGTAAACTGTTTTCAATGAGCTGAATCTGAACAAGCGATAGATTAACATCCATGTTTGGAAGCACCCGTAAACTGTTTTCATGATTCTTGGGTTTGAACAAGCAATAGATTAACATCCATGTTTAGAGCATCCGCAAACTGTTTTCAATGAGCTGAATATGAACAAGCGATAGATTAACATCCATGTTTGGAAGCACCCGTAAACTGTTTTCATGATTCTTGAGTTGAACAAGCAATAAATTAACATCCATGTTTGGAGCATCTGTAAACTGTTTTCAATGAGGCTGAATCTGAACAAGCGATAGATTAACATCCATGTTTGGAAGCACCCGTAAACTGTTTTCATGATCCTTGGGTTTGAACAAGCAATAGATTAACATCCATGTTTGGTGCATCCGTAAACTGTTTTCAAGAGGCTGAATCTGAACAAGCGATAGATTAACATCCATGTTTGGAAGCACCCGTAAACTGTTTTCATGATCCTTGAATTTGAAGCTTATTAATCTTATCCTGAAAAGGGTAAAATATTAGCTGAAACACAAAGTTATGTTGTATGATGCAATATATGTGTTTTATCAATGTTTATGATATATGAATGAAATGTATGTGCATGTATGCTGATTAGCTATCTTGTTGAGGAAGATAAATCCCGGATAACTGGAGATAATAAAATCTTTGACTACTGCCGGGGAAAATAAATCCTGGACCACTGTTGAAGAGTATGTGTGTCTTCAATCTTTGCTTAGAATACTTCTACCGGGGATTCCTGTTTTGTTGTTTGAGGAGAACTCTGCTGGGGAATATTTGAAAACTCTGTGGGGAATTGAGAATGAGAATCTTCATTCTGCTAGGGGAATTTGTGCTGAGGAGTCAAGAACGAGAATCTTCGATCTGCAGGGGATTAAAAACTCTGACAAACTTATGCTGAGAGTAAAGAAGGCTCTGGCAACTTCGCTGGAGAATCAAAGATGAGAATCTTCAATCTGTTGGGGAGTAACAAACTCTGTGGGGAATAGCTATATTGCTGGGGAGATCAGGAGTTTGGGTTGTATGCCAATCTACCAGGGAAGAAAGAATGAGAATCTTCATTCAGGCGTTTGGGTTAGGAGGTTGGGTGTATGCCAATCTACTGGGGAAGCAAGAATGAGAATCTTCATTCAGGCGTTTGGGTCAGGAGGTTGGGTGTATGCCAATCTACTGGAGAAGCAAGAATGAGAATCTTCATTCAGGTGTTTTGGGTCAGGAGGTTGGGTGTATGCCAATCTACTGGGGTTTCAAGAATGAGAATCTTCATTCTGTTAACGGTATCAGGAGCTTAGGAGTATGCCAATCTTCTGAGGTTTTAAGGATGAGAATCTTCATTCTGTTAACGGTATCAGGAGCTTAGGAGTATGCCAATCTTCTGAGGTTTCAAGGATGAGAATCTTCATTCTGTTAACGGTTAACTGTTATCTGGTTAACGTCCAGGTTTCACAGTGTTATATTTTTATCTGGTCAACATCCAGGTTTCACAATACCTTTCTTCCTATCTGGTCAACGTCCAATCTTCAGAAGGAAATCAAATGGTTATCCGGTCAGCATCCGGGTTTCCCTTTTGATTTTGAGGGCCTACTAATATCCGGTTGAATCCAGGCTTCAAAGTAATTGGCCGAGTAAACTGCCATTTGGTCAACATCCAAGTTTCACAGTATACCTTACTGTTATCTGGTCAACGTCCAGGTTTCACAGTGTTGTATTGCTATCTGGTCAACATCCAAGTTTCACAATACCTTTCTTCCTATTTGGTCAACGTCCAGTCTTCAGAAGGAAATCAAATGGTTATCCAGTCAACATCCGGGTTTCCCTTTTGATTTTGGGGCCTACTAATATCCGGTTGAATCCGAGCTTCAAAGTAATTGGCCGAGTAAACTGCTATTTGGTCAACATCCAAGTTTCACAGTATACCTTACTGTTATCTGGTCAATGTCCAGGATTCATAGTCTCTTGTATTTCTATCTGGTTAACATTCAGGTTTCACAACACCTTACTTCCTATCTGGTCAACGTCCAGTCTTTAGAAGAATATCAAATGGTTATCCGGTCAATATCCGGTTTTCCCTTTGATTTTAGGGCCTACTAATATCTGGTTGAATTCGGGCTTCAAAGTAATTGGCTGAGTAAACTGTTATTTGGTCAACGTCCAAGTTTCACAGTATACCTTACTGTTATCTGGTCAACATCCAGGTTTCACAGTGTTGTATTGCTATCTGGTCAACATCCAGGCTTCACGATACGAATTTTGGTGAGAAATTGATTGCATCCTTCCTGAAAGGTAAAGGTTAGTGGCATGACATATATTAAACAATGATGTTCTCAAATTAAATGAGATTGTGTTGTATGATGTCCTGATGTATGGATGTGTAATGTTTTTCAAGACAAACTCTCGCTGGGGAAAATAAATCCCGAACCGGTGATGGAGAAAAGAGTTGGATTCTTCGTCTCTGATAGTGAAAAATCTGGAAGTGAATCAAAATAAATCGTTGAGAGATTTATCTGAAACAACAAAACCCGGAATATCTTCCACTGGAATAAGAATCAGGGATATCTTAGTGTCGATCTAACTGAACCAGAGAAGGTCTTGGATCAACTTTGACTCAACCGGATGATGAAGGAATCTTTGACGACTGCTACTCTAAAAGGTGATGAAGGAATCTTTGACGACTGCTACTCCAAAAGGTGATGAAGGAATCTTTGACGACTGCTACTCCAAAAGGTGATGAAGGAATCTTTGACGACTGCTACTCCAAAAGGTGATGAAGGAATCTTTGACGACTGCTACTTCAAAAGGTAATGATAACCTTTACCTGCCGATCAATCTGCATATGTTATGAATGTTGTTGAAATGTAATTTTGTTTTGGAGAATAAATCCTTGACAAGTGTTGGGGAAATAAACCCATGACCGCTGGTCTGCTAGAGAGTTGATGAACTTCTCGAGGATTCTTGAATTTATTTTAAGAAGGATTTTGGAGAGGTTCCTCATTGCCCCTAGTATCAAATGTTTGTGGCACTGCCAGGAAATTTGGACTGTACGCAAGCCTTTGATGAGATTGACGTTTAATGCCCCCAGTGATGGAGATGGAGACTTGCCCCAGGTTACTCTGCAATTGAGAGATTTCTTAAAATCTTGACTAGACTTCCCCAGGTTAACTGGACTTTGAGAGATTTCTTGAAATCTTGACTGGACTGCCCCAGGTTTATTAGACTTTGAGAGATTTCTTGAAATCTTGACTGGACTGCCCCAGGTTTATTGGACTTTGAGAGATTTCTTGAAATCTTCACTGGACTGCCCCAGGTTTATTGGACAATGCCATGCCAAGTCCCCTTTTGTTGATAAGAGATTTTTGCAACGGAAGTGTCATCCCACTTGAAGTGATTTTGTTCACTGAGAGAGCTTTCGTTCATCGGAACATTCACTGTGTGAATTTCTTCGCTGTCAAACAAATAGCCATATGCAAACGATGATATTCAAATAATGCAAAGTTTATGCTTGTCTTGAAATTTTGAAAAATGTGTTTTTTAGCAGAAAACTTTTATAAGAAAAATTCAACTCAGGATTCAGAGCAAAGCCTTACAGGAGTCAGGATACCTTTTGTAACAGTATGCTTTCAAACTAACCCATGCTTCAATTAGGACTTTTGAAGGGTTGTAACGTGGCTTGGTTCACGGTTTTAAGAAACAAAGGATAAAGGCTCAAAGTATATTTGTATCCACCCGCTCTTCGTGATGTTCTTCAATCCTAAACTCAGTTAATTGTGCGATGAACTCCAAATGGGTTTGGAACGACGTTTTTGGTGATGGTTCACACAAGTTGAATTTGTTGGAAGGCAGTCATTTTTTGCAACATTTTTCATGTTGTTGAGGATTTGTAGTGACCTCTTTTTTTTCGTTATCCCTAATTTTTGCCTGACTGTTCCTGTTTTTGAGATTTACAGTCAGCGGGATGCCCCGGCTTTCTTAAGCCTCCTTTGTAGGTTTTGGCTCAGTGGGATTTTCTTTTTGAGAGATAATGACTGCCTATGAGATAAGGAACCATCACCGTCTTTTGATTCCAAAGGAATGTTTTTGATGTCATTCGTTGTATTACGAAATGAGAGTTTGCGGCTAAACGCACATTTTGAATTAACTGAGAGACTACCGCACCCCCGGTTTGATTAAAGGTTTCAATTTGTGTTAAAACGGAAAACTTCTACTTCTTTGGCTCGAAGGGGTTGACTAGGGATTATCTTCCTTATAACTCTAGTGTTTAGGATTTGAAAGAAACGCATGTACATCGTTAGCAAGGTCTGTCCAAAAGCATATTGTATGAGATTATGGCATTGTTTTCGTCATCCTCCCTCTAAAGGCTTATAACTTTTGGCAAGAGTTAAATGTCATAAAGAAAGTAGAAAGCATAGTTCAAGTATAGTGAAAACGAATGGATGAATTCAAGACAAACATATGCAATGCATTAATGAAACAGAGTTTGACATTAAAAGCTAATTGTTTGAATAACAAAAGAAATTACAACTTGAAAATTCAAATGAAACAAAAGCCTCTTAGTTCAAACTTGTCATTTCAGGTGGAGAACCTTTAGCGGAAGATCTTCATATGGCCATCCTGTGTGAATTCCAACACTCCTCTGTCAATCAAGTCTTGAGTCTTGTTTTTCAAAGCCCAACAGTCATTTGTATCATGCCCAAGACTATTGGAGTGGTATGCACATAATGCATTGGGATGATAGCTAGGAGCAAATGTATTGAGATTCCGAAGAGGATCCCTTAATACAGTCAGCTTGACCTCCAACAAGCGTTGCAGTACTTGAGATAATGGCATGTTAATCTCAGTGAAGCGCCTTCCAGATGTATTTTGCTTACGCCGATTACCCTGTTGATGCTGGTGAGGTGGTTGTTGGGCTTGTGATCCTGAAGCAAACTGGGGAGACTTTCCCTTGGCTTCTTGTCTCAAGGGAGGTTGAATGATGACTTTATCCTCAACCCTAGCTGCTTGCCCCACTTGGTTACATCCATCTTGATGTAGTTTGTTGATGAGGACCTTTAGCTCCTCTTGTCCTTGAGCCAGGTTTTGGATAAGAGCCATCTGGACCACCAGTTGTCCCATCATTTGGATTTTCATTGTTGCCAACTCAATTTGTAGTCCTTCCAATTGAACATTTCTGATGCCCCCTGGATTCCCTAGGACCATTCCCCTTGTGAGGATATCTTTCACTTCTTCCTGCCCCTTGGATAGGTTCAAGAACATTTCTTGAAGTTGAGCGTTTTGAGCCTGGATATCTTTGACAATCCTCTCTAGAGCCATCTCTACTGAAATAAATAGTAGGAAAATAAGGAGACCTGAAAAGGGGAAAACCTGTCATGATACGATGCATGATATGTGGATGCATGTTTTCAAGGATCTCGCGGGGTAAACACAAGAAAATGTTAGAGGTTGAACTTCGATCAACATCTTTGATTGGAGAAATTTGTATTGGTGGATGTCTTTCCACGAGAATCAAGCTCACCATGTCAAGTGGGTCATAGCCCTTGACTTAAGTTGTTATACTTGATCTTTGACGGTGTTTGTTTAGAGGAAAATGAATCCTCTTGCACTTTGGTAGACGTCTGGTTCAATGTGACCCTGCATCAAAGACCCTTGAGATCCTTGAAATGGTTATTGAAAATGCTATGGTATGATGTTATGATGTTATGTACAAGTATGCAAAAGTAAGCAAGTTATATACAAATAATCACATTCACACAAAGCAGACAAGTCCTTAGGTTTGGGCTTGCATGGAGTTTGTAGGTAAGTACCCTCTTGAAGTTAGTCGGCTTAACCTGTCCTAGAAATAGTAACCGGGTTCTAAGGAGCTCAATATCACCGGATTATTTTCTGTGTTCATTGTTTCAGTTTAGCCACTTTACTGGCGACCGAAATATTCCAAGAAAACAATCCTCAATGAGTGTAGTATCGAGTATCTACCAACTTCGGACTGCACCAAAGCCGGTCATCTCACTACCCCTAATGAGGCCAAGTTGGTCAAGTAAGGTTCTAAAGTCAGTTGATGCTTCACGACACCACGCGGCGGCCCCGTACTCTCCTTGATTCAACTCAAGGGTTACCGATACCAACCAAAATGCCACATCAATGTAGCTACTGCTTCAACCATGTCGGTATACCCCGGACAGTTTCCTCAAAGTTTATTGCTACTTACCTAAAAGGTGCCCCCAAATCCGGGTGTAGGATTTAAAAAAAACCCAAACAAGGAACCCAAAAGTAAAGCATACAAGTCAAATAAGATAAGCATGTAAAGGTGATCTAAAACCCTAAGGTAACCCCACTTTTAGATGTCCCCAGCAGAGTCGCCAGTTCCGTGATACGGTGGGAGAACTGACTTGAGGTTTTGCGTTTGTGTTCGCAATTGTGCGGTTTAGCAAGAGTCGCCACCGACTTTTTACTTTATCCAAAGGAAAGGTCAAAAAGCACAGGAAAGACCTTTGAGATGTTTTCTTTGGTTCGGGGGGTAGATTATGAAAAGGGAAGGTGCTAGCACCCTTTTCATCCATGGTTATCCATGGGCTCTTAGTTACTTGTTTGTTGTTGGTGAATTTGTTGATGATGACTATTGTTGATGCTATGTCTGAAACTTTGATTTTGTTGGTAGTTGTTTGCTTCCGGAACTCTTGGTTATTGGTATGGATTTGTTGATTTCTGAAGCTTTTGGTTATTGGTATGGATTTGTTAATGATGATAGTTCTGAAACTTGTTGTTGGGGGTTTGGAAACTTGGGAAGTTTGGTTCTTGATCATAGTTTGCTGTGTCTGAAACTTTTGGTATGTTTTTGTTCTTCTGGTTTGAACTTGTTGATGATGTTAGCAGGCTTGTTGGCTTTTGTTGTTTCTGATTGTTTGGCAGTTTTGTGGTTGGAAACTGTTATACAGTTTTAGGATGTTGCTATTTTGTTGTGCAGTTTTGTTGTGCAGTTTTATTACAGTTGTGTTGCAGTTTGAAATCTGCAGATTTGGCTTGTTTGTTTGGAAACTGTTAACAGGTTTTTGGCTAGTTTGATAGCAGTCTGGGACTTGGAGTTTGTGGTTTGAAACTGTTACAGGTTGTTGGCTTGGTAACAGGCTGGGGATTGTTGTGAAACTGTTAGGCCATTTGGGATTTTTGGTCTTTTAGTTACGCAGGTTTTTGTGCAGGTTATACAATTTTAGTTGTAACTGTTGCTTGATTCCGTTACACAGGTTTTATGGTTGTTTTGAACTGTTAACAGGATTTTGGAATTTGTGGTTTCAGGCTGTACAGTTTGGCAAGCTTTACAGTTTGGCAAATTTGCTTTGTTTGAGAACTGCAAGTTTTAGGAGCTTGTGTATGTTTTTTCTGTTTGTTACAGTTTTGTAAGCTTTAGGCTTGTTGCTTGCAACTGTTAACAAGTTTTTTCTGTTTGGAAGCTTCAGGCTTGGCTGGGTGTTTTGAAAACTTGTTAACAGTTTTGATATTTGTTGCAGTTTTGACACCCACCCCTCTCTCTTCTGACTTTGTGCTGTTATATCCTTTTTCTTTTTGTTTTTGCAACTTGTGATAGATTTTCTGCCAAACTGTACAATCTCAAAAAGGTGATATCTTTTCTCTCTTTCTCTCTCAATGACAAATCACTTTTTTTTTTGGCTTTTTTCTTATTTTCTGAAAGTTTGCCTATTAGCTGGAAGATGATGAAAAGCTATGACAAGCTTTTTGCTTGTGATTTGGTTTACCTCCTGCTTTGTACTTTTAGCCTGCTATTCTGCTGCATTGTGTACTTTTCTGACTGCATTACTTGTGTTGCTGCATCCAATTGCTTTGTTCAGTTTGGTTACTTGACAGTTTGCATTCAGTTTGTGCTGCCTTGGTTTTCCTTGTTGCAATGTTTAGACAACATGTTTCAGTTGCTTTGTAACTTGCTGCAATGTTGTTGCAATGTTTAGTTTTGTTGCATTGCTTGCCTTTGTATGCTGCATTGTCCAACTTACCTTTGTACAGTTTGGCCTATGTTTTGTAATGCAGTTTGGCGCCTTAATGCTTTTGAATAAATTTGCTTTGTTTGCATTCTTCTTTTTGCATTTTTTATTTTTCTCTTTGTGAACCAAGAAGAGAAATCTTCTTGTGATTTTCAAAGAGGAAAATAAAAAACATGACGAACAATAGCACTCTGATTCTAGACGGCAAACTTTAATGATGAAAATTTTTCTTTTCTTTTTTTGTTTGAAAAATCTATTTAACTGACTGTACTAATCCTCTTTACTTTGTTTTTCATTCATGTGAGCACAACTTGGGTGATGACAAAGCAGAGGAAGCAGAAGACTTTGAGCATGGGAGCAATGGAGCAATGGCTTAGACTTAGATTTTTAACTTAGATAGATTTTCCATTAATTGTAATAATTTATTTTTTTCAAGTACTATAAGTTGTAAAACTTACAGTATTCAAATAATAAATTATTTTTGTATCAACATCTGAAAAATCTTTGTGAGGCAATCTGAATAGAACCTTCTACTGTCGATATCTTGCAATTCTTCTTTCAAGTCTTCACTGATTATTTAAGATTCCTGATTAAAATAACTGAAACTGCATTCCAATATTTCCAATACAGATAACTTAAATTCCAAGTAATCCAAAAACTTTGTAGTCTCGTAACCTTGCAACAGCATTCCAATCAAAATACGCATAGTGTATTCCAATAAACAAACAAACGTTTCATTCCAATAACAAAGCAAATGTCTTAACAGACGTCCATTATCTGGTTAACCTGGATCAAACAAAACCTGAATATTCCAAATGACAGTCTCAGCTCTCATTCCTTGTCCCAGATAATAAGGCCTTGAGAACAAACAGTAATCTTTCAGTAAACTCGAAAAAGTGTGAAAACATGTGACAGTTAATTTGAATTTCTAAGAATTCAGTTTCTTCTGAGAAATGCGAGAAAAACCCTAATTCTTGATCTACTGCCAAAGAAAAGTCTATTTGATCGATTCCCGGGCCAATCTTGAAAATCTGAGAAAACCCTAGGGTTGTGATTTTTTTGTGAAAAAGGGAGGGCACATTTTGGGGTACAACACATTCCCTTTTCATAATCTACCCCCCGAACCCGAGAAATAATCTCGAAAGGTCTTTCCTGTGCTTTTTTACCTTTCCTTTTGGATAAAAGAAAAGTCGGCGGCGACTCTTGCTATCCGCACAAATGGGATTAAAACGCAAAACACCAAGTCAGTTCTCCCACCGTATCACAAAACTGGCGACTCTGCTGGGGAATTAACTATTTTAAAGTGGGGTTACCTTAGGGTTAAATCACACTTACTTGCCTTCTTTGTTTGATTTGTATGATTTACATTTGGTTCTTTTGTTTGGGCTTGCTTTAGATCCTAACCTGGATCTGGGAAATACCTTTTAGGTAAGTAGCAATAAACTGTGAGGGAACTGTATGGCGTAGACCGATATGGTTGAAGCAGTAGCTATGTTGGTGTGGCACTTTGGTTGATACCAGTATCCCTTGTGGTGAATCGAGGAGAATACGGGTCCGCCGCGTGGTGCCATGAAGCATCAACTGACCTTAGAACCCTAATTGAACAAACTTGGCCATTAGGACGTAGTGAGATAGCTGGTTTCAGTGTAGAGCTGAAAACTGGTTGATACTCGATACTACACTCATTGAGGCTAGACTTTTGGGATATCTCGGCCGCAAGAAAAGATTGTTGTGCTAAGACAATGCCTAAGAGAAAGGTCGGTGATATTGAGATCCTTTAGAACCCGATCATTATTTCTAGGACAGGTTGAGCCAACTAGAATTCAAGAGGGTACTTACCTACAAAACCCATGCAAGCCTAAAACATAGGGACTTGTTTGTTATGTGTGTATATATATGCTTGTACATAAACATCATTTACATCATCAACATCATATGCATGCTCACTAACCATTTCAAGGATTTAGAAATTTATCTTTGTTTTTTGTTTTGTAGGACATGAATTCTCTCCGAAGAAACACCATCCGAATCAGTTTTGTAAAAGCACATCCTCAACTTCAAGAGCTAGCCTCAAGAGTGCCCGGGGATTCTCCTTTTACCAAGAAATATGGTCGACTCCTCAGTTTGGATACATCCAACTTCCAAGAAGAGATGATGTGTGTACTATTCCAATTCTTTGATCACGTACATCATTGTTTCACTTTCCCGGACTATTAGTTGGTACCTACACTAGAAGAGTTCTCTCTACTCTTAGGGGTGCCCGTGCTTAATCAGACACCGTTCACCGGTCTAGAAGGGATTCTAAAACCTGAAGTCATCGCCGAAGCTTTACATGTGAAGAGGGCCGACGTCATAGCCAATTGGGAGACAAGAAGTGGGGTTAAAGGCTTTCTAGCTAAGTTTCTATTGGAAAAAGCTCGTTCATTCTGGGATGACATGGATTTCCAAGCTTTCAAAGACATACTAGCTCTCCTTATTTATGGTTTAGTTCTGTTTCCCAATTCGGACCAATTCATAGACATTAATGCCATCAAAGTTTTTCTCTCTCGCAATCCTATACCTACCTTACTAGGAGACATCTTGCATTGCCTTCATACCCGCACCATGAAGAACAGAGGCACCCTTTTGTGTTGTATCCCCCTACTCGCTAAGTGGTTCACTTCACACCTACCTCAATCAGCATTGAAGAACAAGCAAAGACTGACTTGGTCTCAAAGATTGATGTCTCTCACCTATCCTGATATCCGTTGGTGCTCGAGATCCTTGGAAGACATCTCTATCATTGACCGCTGTGGGGAATTCCCTAACGTACCTCTGCTTGGTATAAGGGGGGGTATCACCTACAACCCATGCTTAGATCTTCGACAGTTTGGGTATGCCCGAAGAGACGGACCTCACGAGATTCTCATCTAAGGTCTGGTGTTCGACTACGACAAACAAGGTTACCGCCAGAGGTTTACACGTGCTTGGGGAATGGTGAACAGGGTGGACAGTAGGACGTTGGGACATAAAAACTCTATCCCTCTCGAGCCTTACCTTAGGTGGGTACGGGCTCGTGCCCAAAGTCTCTTGATGCCTTACCCTTCCATCCTTCCTGTCATCATTGAGCCAGTTATCGAAGGAGACGTCCCATACACCGTTTTTCATCCGGACTTGCCAACCTCTCTCGAAGACCTGCAGAAAGCTTGGGTTTAGCTGAAGGAAGAGCGAGACACCTTTGAAGCCCAGTATTACGCCAATGAGAAGAAGTTTCTGGAGCTCACCAAACTGCTTCATGAAGAGAAAAATCTGAATGCCTACATTGCTCTAAAGAGGACGCGTTCGGTCTTTTTGTCTTAGGAGCTTTGTTGTATTTTGTTTCTTTCTTTGTAATCCCAAGGAGGCATGATGTATTCAAACTTGGTTTTATTTAATATGACGTGTGTTCCTTTTTTTGTTTGAACAAGTTTAAATCTCTAAATTTCCTTGAAATCATTTGCATATTGAATCTTCATTCATCATAACATCATACAGGTTTCTCATAACAGGTTGCCTTATCCTTCTACTGTTTATTTCAGTGAGATGGATGTTGAAAAGACTGTGAAAGATCTTCAGGCGCAGAATGCCCAGTTTCAACAAATGCTCATGGCTCTGACAAAAGGACAAGAGGAGTGAAGACTCTGCTGGCCAAAGAGAAGAAGAAGAAAACGAAGAAATCAACCGATGTTGTGATCATGGGAAGGAGGTTTAAAGGACAAGCCAGAAGAACTTTGGACTTTGCAACATCATCAGGCGAAGGAGATAATCAAACCCAAGAAGTGAACAATGATCCAACATCCGAAGGAGAGGAAGAGCCTGATTACTCTGAGGAACAATATCCTCCTGCTGATGATAAATACAAACAGCTAGAGGATCGTTTGAATGCTATGGAGATTCAGAGGGTACCCGGTTTGGACTTTGAAGAATTAGGACTCATCTCGGGGGTTGTCATCCCACAAAAATTCAAGGTCCCAACTTTCGCCAAGTATGATGGTGTCTCTTGCCCGAAGCTACATCTAAGGTCATATGTCAGAAAGATTCAATCCCACACGGATGACAAGAATCTGTGGGTGCATTTCTTCCAGGAGAGTTTATCTGGGACGCAGTTGGATTGGTTCTACCAATTGGAAGGGACCAATGTTCGCAACTGGGAAGAGTTGGCCGCCGCTTTCTACAAACAATATCAGTATAATGCTGATTTGGCTCCGACTAGGACGCAGTTACAAAGCATGTCTATAGGAACGGGTGAAGGTTTCAAAACCTATGCTCAAAAATGGAGGGATCTCGCAGGCAGGGTCCAGCCCCCTCTATCTGACAGAGAATTAGTGGATATGTTCCTAGGCACCTTGTCAGGACCATTTTTCAATCACCTGATTGGGAGTTCCTCAGCTGGGTTTACTGAATTAATTATGACTGGTGAGCGGGTTGAGGCCGGTATAAAAAGCGGGAAAATTCAAAGAGATGCATCCTCGAGTATGGTGAAGAAGCCCTTTGTTGGAAAGAAGGAGGTCAGTGCTGCATTTGATTATAGAAGTCAAAACAAAACCGACAATCGTCCGGTAGTAGGGGCTGTCATGATTTCTAACCCTGTGCCAAATCAGCAGCGAAATTATCAGCACAAACCAGAAGCGCCCATGAGACAATTTACCCGGATTAACATGACCATGTCTCAAGTTTTGCCACACCTTCTAAAGACCAATCTGGCAACTTTAAAGGAAGCTCCCAAGAATCACAATACTGCTTCTCCTTGCTACAATTCGAACGCCCGATGTGCCTATCATTCTGAAAGCCCGGGACACGATACAAATGATTGTTTGGCCTTAAAGAACAAGGTGCAAGACCTTATCGATGCAAAAGAGGTTGAATTTGATCCCCTAGAAACGCCTAATGTAATAACGGCGCCAATGCCTAGACATGGCCAAGGTATCAATGCCATTGACGATGATCGTTTTGTTTCCTCCGTGAATGACTTAGTTACTCCTCTGTTGACCATTAAACAAAATCTACTGCAAGTCGGCCTGTTCCCAGGCTGCGATGAAGATTGTCACTTATGCAAGTCTCTACTGAACGGCTGTTTGTTACTAAAGATAGGCGTCCAGCGCCTGATGACTAGCAAAGAAATCCTATTTGAAAAGCTACCTCTTAACAAAAGTTCTTATCAAGATGTTTCGATAATCACCATTTCCGACAATCCTCCTAGGGTCTCCACCAAAAGACCCGTCAGGATTACATGTGTTCCCAGATCTGCACCCTTAATCATCACTATGCCAAGACCAATATCATACTCCTAGGATAAAGTTGTTCCCTGGAGTTATGAGGCTGACGTTTATTACTACGGAGTCAAGCAAGATCACTTGGCTGTCAAGGACGAAGTTGCGAGAGATATTGATCCCGATATCGGTAACATCACTGGAACCAACAAAATAATAAGAAGTGGAAGACTCTTCTCACCTGAGATTTCTCCAAAGACCGTTGCTACTCCCGTGATCATTACTACTGCCACTCCTACCGACACTCCTAGTGATACTCCTACTGTTACCCCTGTTACCGATACAAGGGGAAAAGAGGCTTTGATTGAGCCTGCCCAAGCAAGAGAACGTCTCGAGGTCATCCTTGAAGCTTCCAGAAAAGAAATAGAAGAAATCCTGAAGATAATCAAGAAAAGTGACTACAACATTGTAGAACAATTAGGGCAGACCCCCTCGAAGATATCATTGTTGTCCTTACTTTTGTGTTTTGAAACTCACACCAAAGCCTTGGTAAAGTTTCTTAAGACCGCCCACGTGCCCCAAGAGACCTCCATCGACCAATTTGAAAATTGTGTGGCCAGTCTAACTGCTGATAACGGATTGGGCTTTTCCGACGCTGATTTAACCTCTAAGGGAAGGAAGCATAACGATGCCTTGCATATTTCCATTGAATGCAGGGGCACCACACTTGCCCACGTTCTGGTGGATACTGGCTCATCATTGAATGTCTTACCCAAAATTGCTCTCGACCGACTGGATTGCGAGGGGTTAATCTTGAAACCTAGCAACATCATAGTAAGGGCCTTTGATGGCTCCAAGAGGACAGTGCACGGAGAAGTTAGTATCCCCATAAAAATTGGGACTCAGACTTTTGACTCAATTTTCTATGTGATGGACATCCGCCCTTCGTACTCTTGTCTATTGGTTCGACCCTAGATCCATGGTGCTGTCACTTTCACCCTACACCAAATGCTAAAATACCCGATCAGAGGGAAAATTGTCACAATTCACGGAGAGGAGGAGTACATGGTTAGCCATCTGAACTCTTCCAGGTATGTTGAAATGGATGGTGAATTCATAGAGACTCACTGTCAGAACTTTGAGGAGGTTCCAGCAACGGTCGCGGCAACCAAGTATACTCCAAAGGTCCCGAAGATTACCAGACCTCCATTGAAGATGGCCTCGTTGAAAGATGCTCGACCAGTGGTTGAAGAGGGAGGATGTACTATCTGGGGTCAGCTTCCGGATATTCCCTACAAGTTCGACAAATTTGGGTTGGGGTTTACTTTAGAGGCCCAAAAAGTTGTTCGACGTTCTCGCGCTGGGGGACCACCTCTGCGTATCAGCAATCAAGGAGTCAATGCAATAGAAGTAAGTGATGGCAGTTGTGACATGGACGAATGGATTTTTCCAACCATCGGCAGAGGGCTCGACAATTGGGAGGCCAGAGATTTAATTCCTATTACTTTTATTCAAGAGTAATTTTCTTTTAAAACTTTCAGGCTTGTAATATTTAAACAATTCATACCTTTTAAAACCTTGTGTCTTACCCGAGGCACAACGATCCATTTGTGAGGGTTGTCACTTCATTCTCATATGTCATTAATGAATCATGGACGTTTTTGCATCAAATTTTGTTTTCTTTGTCTTTTATTTCTTACATTTTATTTCTTTCAAAGGTAGCTATGCTCTTACACACACTCACATATTAAAAATGCAGATCTACATCCACTCAGGATCCCATGGGTAACAGTTCTGCTATGGCCAATTGTGACTTTGAAAATCCGATCTACCAAGCCGACAATGAAGGTGAGGAAGATTATGAGGTGCCAGGGGAGTTGGCCAGGTTGTTGCAACAGGAAGAAAGGACCATTCATCCGCACGAAGATCCGGTCGAAACAGTTAACTTGGGAACTGAGGAAGCAAAAAGGAGGTCAAGGTAGGTGCCAACTTGGAACCTAATGTCAAGGAGCATTTGATTTAGTTATTTCACGATTATGTTGAGATCTTTGCCTGGTCGTACGAAGACATGTCGGGACTTGATACAGACACTGGTACATCGTCTGCCTACAAAAGAAGATTGTCCCCCAGTAAAGAAAAAGGTTCGTCGCATGAGGCCCGATATGTCGAAAAAGATCAAAGCAGAAGTCATGAAGCAATTCAATGCCGGATTTTTGGCTGCCACCTCTTATCCCCAATGGGTGGCCAATGTTGTTCCTGTGCCCAAGTAAGACGGTAAAGTACGAATGTGTGTGGATTACAGAGATTTGAATAGGGCAAGCCCCAAAGATGATTTCCCACTCCCCCACATCGACATTCTAGTTGACGATACGACACAACACAAAGTGTTCTCCTTCATGGACGGTTTCTCAGGCTACAACCAAAAAAATGGTGCCTGAGGATATGGAGAAAACAACATTTGTTACACAGTGGGGCACTTTCTGCTATAAGGTCATGCCATTCGGACTGAAGAATGCTGGGGCAACTTATCAACGTGCCATGGTAGCTTTGTTTCATGACATGATACATCATGAGATAGAGGTCTACGTAGACGATATGATAGCCAGATCGAAAACGGAAGAAGAGCACCTTGATCACTTACAGAAACTGTTTGAGAGGCTGAAGAAGTACAAGTTGAGATTGAATCCAAACAAGTGCACGTTTGGAGTCTGGTCTGGTAAGCTCCTAGGCTTTGTTGTCAGCAACAAAGGTATCGAGGTTGATCCTGCCAAGGTTAAAGAAATACAAGAGATGCCTTCTCCTCGTACTGAGAAAGAAGTCTGAGGATTCTTGGGACGTCTGAATTACATAGCCATGTTCATTTCTCACCTGACAACTACTTGTGATCCAATCTTCAAGCTCTTGAAGAAAGATCAAGTAGTCAAATGGAATGACGAATGCCAAGTTTCTTTTGAAAAAATCAAGGAATATTTACAAGAGCCTCCAGTGTTGTTACCACCAGTCGAGGGAAGACCTTTAATCCTGTATTTGACTGTTTTAGAAAACTCAATGGGGTGCGTATTGGGGCAGCATGAGGAGTCTGGCCGAAAAGAGCATGCTATTTATTACCTGAGCAAAAAGTTTACCGACTGTGAAACAAGATATTCACTTCTCGAGAAAACTTGTTGCGCTCTGGCATGGGCTGCTCGCTGGCTGAGACAGTATATGCTGACCCATATTACTTTGTTCATATCTAAAATGGATCCGATAAAGTACATCTTCGAGAAGCCCGCTCTTTCTGGGAGAATAGCGAGATGGCAGATGATCCTGACAGAATATGACATACAGTATACTACCCAGAAAGCTATAAAGGGTAGTGTATTAGCTGATCACCTTGCTCACCAAGCTGTGGAAGACTATCAGTCCATGAAGTTTGAGTTCCCGGATGAAGGCATCATGACATTAGGAAACTGTGAAGAAATCAGGCCATATGACGGACCTGAACAAGGATCCCGATGGACCCTTTTCTTTGATGGAGCATCTAATGCACTTGGAAATGGTATCGGTGCCGTACTCATATCTCCAGAAGGATGTCATACTCCCTTCACTGCCAGACTTTGCTTCAACTGTACAAACAACATGGCAGAATACGAAGCATGCATCTTTGGTCTCAAAGCTGCTATAGACTTGGGGATCAAATGCTTAGATGTATTTGGAGATTCAACTTTGGTCATTAGTCAGATCAAAGGGGAACGGGACACCAAACACCCCAACCTTATCCCTTACAAAGAACATGTATTGACATTGTTGCCGCATTTTGAGAAGATTACCTTCGAGCATTTCCCGCGAGAAGAAAATCAGCTAGCAGACGCATTAGCTACAATGTCATCTATGTTTAAACTTAATTGGGATAATGAGGCTCCTCAAATCACCATTGAGCGGATGGATGAACCAACTTACTGTCACGAGATCGGTACTGAAGAAGTAGTGGATCGACCTTGATTCCACAAAGTTAAAAGGTATCTCGAGTCTCAGTAATATCCAGAAGGAGCTTCGGTGAATGACAAGAAGTTCCTAAGAAGATTCTCAGCTAAATTCTTCCTTAGTAACGACATTTTGTACAAACACAGTCATGACTCTGTATTGCTTCGGTGCATAGACAAGGTTGAGGCTGAAAGTATCATGGTTGAATTACACGAAGGCACTTTTGGTACCCATTCCAGTGGGCATACGATGGCAAAGAAAATCCTATGGGAAAGCTACTATTGGTCTACCATGGAGGCAGATTGCTACCAACACTCTCGGACTTGCCATAAGTGTCAGATTTATGCGGATAAAGTGCACGTACCTCTGGTTCCTCTAAACGTCTTGACGGCTCCTTGGCCCTTTGTTATGTGGGGAATCGATATGATTGGGGAAATCAAGCCAACAGCCTCCAATGGACACCGCTTCATATTAGTGGCCATCGACTATTTTACAAAGTGGGTTGAGGCAACTTCCTTTGCTTCCGTTACTAAGAATGTGGTCTTCCGGTTCATCAAACAGAATCTCATCTGTCGATACGCTATCCTAAAGAGAATCCTCACTGATAATGGTACGAATCTAAGCAACACTATGATCACCGCCTTGTGCGAGCAATTCAAGATTCAGCATCACAATTCTTCCCCTTATCGACCAAAGATGAATGGTGTTATAGAAGCTGCTAACAAAAACATTAAGAAGATCATATAGAAAATGACAGTCACGTACAAAGACTGGCATGAGATGCTACCGTTCGCTCTCCACAAGTATCGTACCACCGCTCGCACATCAACTGGGGCAACACCTTATTCTCTCATATACGGCATGGAGGCTGTCTTGCCTATTGAGGTCCAGATCCCCTCTCTAAGAATCATGAAGGATGCTGGTTTGAATGAAGAAGATTGGATCCAAACTCGGTTTGACCAACTAAACTTGATCGATGAGAAGAGGCTTACGGCTATCTGTCATGGTCAGATGTACCAAAAACGCATGATCAAGGCTTTTAATAAAAAGGTCAAACATCAGGTATATCAGGTCGGTGACTTGGTAATCAAGCGTATCATTTTGCCACATGGTGATCCCAGGGGAAAATGGACTCCTACATATGAAGGGTCGTTCGTAATCAAAAGCATATTCTCTGGTGGAGCAATAATGTTGACCACTATAGATGGCGACGACCTCCCACACCCTGTAAATACAGACATAGTTAAAAGATACTACGCATGATAAAAGACCCACTAGGTTGACTGGCCTAGGAAAAAATAAGGGCTTCCCGGTGAACCAAAAGGGTTCGGGCAAAAATAAGGGATGAAAGTTAAAAAAATATGTACACCCGGCAAGTCGAAAACCCGAAAGGGTGGCTTGGGCAAAAAAGGGTATCCCGGTGGACTGAAAACCCGAGAGGGAGGTCCAGGCAAAAGTTAGGGATTGAAGCGTATGACTATGTCCCGTTGGATTATCTTGCAGACAATCTTCAGCATCAACCAATCAACTCAGACGGCTCTAAATCAATCCAATCGACTTCACCGAGGCGACAAGTGGACAAGACATTCAGAGACATGAAGACTATAGTAGAATGGGAACCCCATGGGATTATTTCACATAGCTATCTTTCCTTTGTATCAATTTTCATTTTTTACAACGAAATTCTCTCGCTAGAATGCTCGTCTCATTGTATAAAAATACTTATTCAAGTTAATACAAAGACATCCCTTTGGAAGTGCAAAACCATTTGTTTTCTTTTTTTGTCTTTGTTTTTGTGTCTTGCTTACAAAAAACGTCCAATGATTTATTTTTGAGCATATGCATTTAAACATGATTACTGTTACAAATAAACAAAAAAAAAACGGAAAGACAATTACTAATGACTTTTAAGAAATAGGATAATATATATAAGCCATTCCATAAGATCCCCGCATGCACCTTTTCCATCAGGAGCGGAAGCGAATATGTCCTACTACAGAATCGCTCACATATCCCCAATATGCAGCCTGTTGGTATCAAGCGTTCTCATATTCCTGACAGAGTAAAACTTCCAACCACCGCTCCAGAGTATCCCTAGTAAGTTGCCAAACTTCTCAGATTTCCCCAGCAGGATTTCACGAAGACTACAAGCAATGTCTGGCTTTTCCCTTCTACAACAGAGTTTATATTTGGAAACTCACCCATCAGTGCTTCAGAAGGGATTTATTTTCCCCGCTTCCAGCAACGCTGCGACACGAACAATCTTTTAATTCCATACATTTGCATCCATACGTCATATCATTGACAATACAAGTACATACAATGCAATCTCATTTATTTTGAGAAAACAACACCATACCATGCATCGCATACATCATAGTATTGCATACAATTAACTCTTCACTTTTTGCAGGAAGGAGTCACTTGACAGGAAATCATCATCAACAAATTTCCAACAGACCAAGATTTTCAACAAGAAAAGACTGGTCGACCATCTACATAACAAAATATTTCTTCCAGACTCTTGCTGGTTCAGATAAATCTCTCAACGGTTTATTCAGATTTATCTCCAAATTATTTCACTGGTTTAAATAAATCTCTCTACGGTTTATTCTGATTTGTCTCCAGATTTTCACTAGTTCAGATAAATCTCTCAACGGTCTATTCTGATTCGTCTCCAGATTTTCACTGGTTCAGATAAATCTCTCAACGGTCTATTCTGATTCGTCTCTAGATTTTCACTGGTTCAGATAAATCTCTCAACGGTTTATTCTGATTCGTCTCCAGATATTTCACTGGTTCAGATAAATCTCTCAACGGTTTATTATGATTCGTCTCCAGATTATTTTCACTGTTTCAGATAAATCTCTCAACGGTTTATTCTGATTCGTCTCCATATTTTCACTGGTTCAGATAAATCTCTCAACGGTCTATTCTGATTCGTCTCCAGATTTTCACTGGTTCAGATAAATATCTCAACGGTTTATTCTGATTCGTCTCTAGATTTTCACTGGTTCAGATGAATCTCTCAATGGTTTATTCTGATTCGTCTCTAGATTTTCACTGGTTCATATAAATCTCTCAACGGTTTATTCTAATTCGTCTCCATATTTTCACTGGTTCAGATAAATCTCTCAACGGTTTATTCTGATTCATTTTCTGTTAAAAAAAAGAGAAAAAAGAGAGAGATCGAGTTCAAACTTTCCGTCAATAATCATCTTTGGATGGCATCTATAAGCCCATCTCCGACAATTCTCCTTTGCTTCTCCAAATGGCATCTTTAATCCCATTTCCTTATGCAATCGACCAGTGCATCATCAAGCGCAAATTTCTAGGCACTCTAGTGTTTAATCATCTTCTACTTTCAAGCCGCGAACGACAAACACGTCAATCTCGCTTTTCGAGTTTAAGAAGATTGAACAGGGGCAGCTGTTGTACCCTAAATTTTACCTCCCATTTTTTTTCCACTCAAGATGCTATCTTTGGGTTTCTCAGACACCTAATTTGGTTCAGAAGTTGATCGGACAGATTCTCTTCCTAGGAAGTAAGTCAAACACTTAGGGTTTGACGTTTCTCAAAGAAAATTGAGTCTTCAGGGTTTCAAATGGTCTTCATAGGTCTTCATGTCTTCTCGAGGTTGTTTAAATCAGTTTTCGAACCTCGCATTGCAAGTTTGCTCAATCAATGGTCCAGATAACTGAAAACGACTACATTGACTTGAAAATTTCCCTTTTGCGAGAACAAATTCAAATGATCGTAACTTCTTCATTATTCAAATTTTTTGAATGGTTTTTCTTGCGTATGATTCCCCTTGATGCCATATCAAACTCCTCTTCACAAATCAAGAACTGATTACACATAGAAAATCACCAGAAGTTCGATTGCGTTGAAAGTCACTTCATGAATTTTGACCTAATTTCAAATAGCAGTCGTCTGATTTCTAGAATTGTGATTTCTTCAAATTGCAAGACCTTGAGACATTTATTTCTGCTCATGGTCATGTGTGATGTCGCTCATGGGTTTATCTTCAAATAATTGAAGGAAAATTGCGCTTGGAAGACTTTGAAAGTTATCAAATTGTCGCAAGTCATTTGTTTGTTTTCAAAATGTTCTTAATCATCGTTGATCTTGAAATTTGTAAAGGTTGATGAGGGTTCTCAAAGCATGATTGTTTAGCAATAAAGTCCCACTATTATCAAGCATGGCGTGCGAGTTTCATTCTGAATGAAAATTCGATGTAGACAAAAGGAGGAGGTTAGGACTATCATTTAGATGACCATGGCTTTGGGATTAAGTTAACCAAGTTAGAATTTTTAAACATTTATTTTGTTTAGAAGTTTGATTGGAATACGAGACATATTGATTATTCGATCATTTGTGTTTGCTTAAAATCCAAGTTACCAAATCAAGATGTTTTAGTCCAAAACATTCAATTGAGAATTGCAAATTTAAATTCAAGTCTTGAACAATAAAATTCATTACAACAAATTTATTCAAAGCCTCATTTTATTATATTACAAATGGTTTGATTTACAAGTTTTTGTTACAAAGAACTACAGGTTTTTGTCTACAAAGAAAGAACATTTATTTTGTTTCTTCAAATCACTGTTCTTTCATCTTCAAGTGACCATTCCCATCCCTGCTTGCTATCCACGCCTCATGTTCATGTAGCAAAAGAAAAAAGAAGAAGTTAGCAAACAATAAGCATTGAGAAATTCAAGCAAAAATGAGTTCATCATTAGGGTTTTGCAACTTGGAATCAGAATATTTGTTTGTCTTTCATCACAATCCATTTCCAAATTGCAAATCACAAGAAAGTTGCCTTTCTTGGTTCACAATAAAGGAAACAAATGTACAAGTCAAACTGCCCAGCACAAAACAGCACACAACATCACAGAAACAGGGCAGCATAAGGCAAAGTATAAGAGACAGCAGGCAGCAGGCTGCAATAGCATGCAAGCAAAAACCTGCAACAAAAACAATGCAGCAAGAAAGCTACCCAGGCTGCAATAGCATACAAAACAGCACGAAACAATATCACAAAAACAATGCAGCAAGCAAGCTGCCCAGGCTGCAATAGCATGCAAAAACCTGCAACAAAAACAATGCAGCAAGCAAGCTACTCAGGCTGCAAAAGAATGCAGACTAAAACCTGCAAGAAAAACATAGCAAGCAAGTCTAAAGCTGCTCAAATAGCAGCAATATAGTAGCAAGGATAGGCTGCAAAATCAGATGACATACAAGCTAGCATCATCATTTTCTCTATGTTGCAAAACCCTTCAGAATTTGGAGTAAAAAGCAAGTTGCTTTATTTCATTGAAAAATGAAAGAGGAAAGAAGATAGGGACAAGTTAGAAAAATCTAACCTAAACCAAAGAAACTGTCCAAAAACCTGCTATGCTGCAAAAAATCAGCCCACCACTTGCTAGGTTATGCTTCCCATAACAATACAAAACCTGTCATACCAAGTCCAACCATAACACAAAAATAGCAAAAACAGAAACCTGCTACTAAAGGATTCAAAACCAGCATATCAGAAAGTATTCAAACCCACCAATATTTCCCCAAAACCCACTCTCTTTAGATATAATACAAGGGTTCTGCATTAACATAAAAAGGGGAGAAAATGAGAAGCCAAGAAAGAGAACAGAACAGAAAAGCTCACACAAACTCTTTGTCTCAAATCAACCACAAAAACCAGCAACATTAACATCAGCTGACATAAACCCTTCGCCTCAAACCTCACTGTAAACCAACAAACCATCGAAAACCAAAAAAAACAATACAAAACCAAACCTCATTGTGGATCAACAAGATATCACAGACCAGCAAAGCCAGATAATATACCATCTAAGTCAAGAACCAAAAAGAAAACAACAAGGATATTAACAAACCAGAAGAGCCAAAGATCTCCAACTGCTTTCGCCTTATCATCATCTCCCTTCCACATCCATCCTCCGTCACCACTGAACACCATCATCAATCTCACCTTTCCATCTGTGATCGGTGGATCTGGAACTGACTGTTTAACGCTGGTTCGCGAAATGTCGCGGTAAGCAAGAGTCGCCACCGTCTTTTATTTTCTCCAAATGGAAAGGACAAAAGCACAGAAAAATTCCTTAAAGAGATTGCTCTCGGTTCGGGAGGTAGATTATAGAAAGGGAAGGTATTAGCACCCTTTCCATCCATGGTTATCCATGGGCTCTTAGATACTTGCTCATTTGTGTTTTCAAAAATGGTTTGTTTGCTTTTCAACTGTGGGTTTTAAAAAGTTTCTTTGAAAATTTCAGTTCGACTCTTGTATCGGTCCTCAAGAGTGTTTGAAAAGTTGCTTTCGAAAGCTTTTTGAAAAGTGTCGGTGTGAAAAGTATTTTTGAATTTGTTTTGAAATTAGAGCAAGTATCTAGAGTCGTCTACCTACCCTAAGGAATTCGTCTGTGTAAATGTCCTTTAAAGTAGTGCCATCCCACCATTGAGAGGTAGGTAGCACCACCGTTGGAGGTGTTCGGGTCAATTCGAGGTTCGGGACATGGTGATCACCGGAGCAATGGGAAGACACCTTAGAAGCTACCCTCATGCCAGGTTCCCGGATCATGAGGACTTACTAAGACATCCTCTACTCGACGATCACCTTTCGAGGCAAGGCAACAGTGAGGCGTACCCTAGGGGTGGTGTGTGATTTGTGTGTCGTTTTCAGATATTTGTCTTGTCATGTTTATTTGTGTTCTACGCTTGATTTTAATTAGGGCCATTCATTCTTGCATGCTTATTTAACAGTTATAAAGTTTGCGGGAAAATAAATCTAAGGCTATTACAAAGGCGCGGGTCCACATCGCCAAAATTATACCGGACCCGATTTGACGGAAAAATAAATAAAGCAAAATACAGAAAAGTGCGAGAAGTTAAATTGTTACAATGCTTCGGGAGAGGTACATAATTGATTAAGCGAAAGAAAAATAAATACGCGACATTACATAAATTACGAACATGGGCGTTGGACCCTTTTGCAAACAATTAAAGTTAAAATTAAAATTTAAAAGAAAATGTTTTTTAGTATTTTATGTTTTTTTTTAAGATTTAAAAGAAAAAAGAATTTATTAGAATGAAAATTGAAATGTAAACCCTAATTCTAGTGTTTTTTAGATTTATTATGAAAATATTAAAATTTTAACTAATTCAAACCTAATTTTTTATGTACAATTTAATTATAAAAAATAAATAAATAAATAAATAAATGATAAAAAAGAAACAAATTAAAGGAATAAAAATTAAACCTAATTCTATTTTTTTGTATTTTTGTTAAAAGGGATTAAGATTGCAACCTAATTAAACTAAATATTTACATGTAATTTATCTATGGAAATAAATAAAATAAATATTATATTTTTTTTTGCCTTTTCTGATTTTATGATGTTTTTCATGTTTTGTAAAAATAATTATTAAATTAAAACAACAAAACAAGTAAAATAATAATTAAAAATAAATATAAGAAAAATAAATAAAACTAGCAAACCAGGGTGGGGGTGTAGTCCCAACATGGAGGTTTTGATGGTAAAGCCTGGCCCATTAAGATTCAGATTCGTTGACTTTTGTGCAAGCATATGACGCGTCTGACTATGGTACATGGTGCTCTTTGATTCTTGGCCATTGATCTGGATTGGATGGACGCGTGTATGTTTGATTGCTGAGGATGCATGGTACATCTACGTCCCTGAAGCTGCATGGGAAACACTATGGAAAAATAATATAGAAAGTGTACAGACCTGGGACTTGAACCCAGGTCATGAAGGTCACACGCACATACACCTGCCAGCTGAGCTACAACGCTTTAATCAATATATTATAGTAAATAAATAACAAAAGGAAAAACAAACGCGTTAGTGGTCAAGCGCGCCAGTTTTCAAACCGGCCAATCACTTTTTGACAACGAGGTTGTCTTCTTCATTGTTTTTATTTTTTCTGAAACAAAAGAACAATAAGCAACGGTTTTAACCCGTTGCTATAGAGGACCTATCAGAAAATAGCGATTAGGATTCTGTTGGTCATAAATTCATCGCGAGATATGAACTTGCTTCGTCTAAGCTTGCTGAGTCCAATGGTCATAGTCTAGAGCTCTGATTTTTCCTCTTTGCAAAAGCCCTAAAATCACAACCTGAAAACCCTAAATTTCACTCATGGCATCATCGTGTATGGCCAGTAAAAATACAATTAAAGGTGCTGGTTAGCTTTGAAACTTCAATATGAACAAGAATCAATAAACAAAATTCGCAAATAACGCATATAATAGAATGTATGATTATGCTATTTATTTGATACAGTTGCGGTTCTAGGTACCAATTCCTTGCGTTTGGATGAATGATATTGATTGGCACACGTTCAGAGAATCACAATGAAGCTATTGAGACAAGAATGGAGGCTTGAATCGACCTCTAGAGTGCTTTTCAGTTTTTGCTTTTTATGGAAAATTTTCAAGTTTGTTCAATGGTTTTTTTGCGCAGCTTTTAGTCTCCTTGCCTTAGGGTTCTGATTCTGAATATGTAGTAAAGCTTTTAGGTCAACAAAATTGGATAAAATCCATGGCATTCAATGATTTGCATATTTGATTTCCTTAAGATCTTTTCCATATCTTTTCATGTGCATTTGGTGTCAATTAGCTCAAATCCAACCAAAACTTGCCTAATTAGGATGTGCACGAAATATTGAGTCTAGAATGTGCACAAAAAGATTTTTTATGTCAAGTTTGATATTTTTCATGTATTTAAATAATTTAAATGAATTAATATTAATATAAATTCAAATAAATAAATAAAAAATGAGAAAATACTTCCCTTTGGGCCAAGTGGTCGTGCATAGGCTTGGAATGATGAATCTTGGAAGAAAAATGGGCCCATTAGCAATTTTAGGTCATTTGAACCATTGTTGACTTTTCAAAATTCCCAAAAATTTCCCAACTTCCACAAGGCATAACTTGCTCAATTTTTAAGCTTTTCTCATGTTCTTGGACATTTTGGAAAGGTCTTTGAGTCCTCTAACCCATGCCTTTGGTCCCATGTCATTTTGATTTACCAATCTCAAGTTATGGCCTTTGACTTAAAGTCCCTTTTTGTTGACTTTTGAAAATAACCTATAATGTTGAAATTGATAACTTTTTGTGAGAGCATTTCTTGGACTTGGAATATGAAGATGAGTTGTAGGAAATGTCTTTCTCTTCAAAATGAGCTTTGGATGGAATTTTTCTGATAATCCATGTGAAAGTTATGCCCTGGTCAATTTCAGTTGACTTTTTCAGCTGTCCAAATATAGTAACTTTTGCATCTTTGATGATTTCTGAGCCAAATTTTGAGAATCATGATCAAGCATTGATCAAATGATGTTTGTGGCTTCAAAATGATATGTTGACCAAAAATTTGAACTTTTGACTGCCAAATGACCATTTTGCCCCTACAGTTGACAGTAGTGCAATTAGGGTTTTGACTGTGCAATTTTGAGCTGAATGCCTTGAAACTTGATATGAGGATACTTGACCATCTTTGTGAGCATATGAGACTTGATTGGGCCTTTGAAAACTTCATTTTCTTGATCAGAACACAAACCCTAGTTTTGACTGTATAGGAGACAGTTGCACTGCATAACCCTTGGGGAACTTTGTGACTTGGCTTGGCAATTTCTTGAAGAATATGGGAGGGCAAATTTTGGGGTACAACAGTTGCCCCTGTTCAATCTTCTTAGACCTGAGGATGCAGATTGGCTGACGTGCCTTTCGTAATCCGAGGGTAGAAGATGATTGGACACTAGAGTGCCCAGAAATTTGCGCTCACATAGTAACAGTGATGGGGGAATGGGCTTATAGATGCCATTTAGAGATTGCCGGATAGGATGATGGGCTTATAGATGCCATCTGGATGTTGATCGCGTAAGAGATTCCTTAGCGAGAACCTGCATACCTGCAAAAGAAAAATGAGTACCTGACACGTTGCAGGAGCTGATTTTAGATGCTTGGTATAGATGTGTCCTGACTGGTTACAGGAGCTGAGTCTGGAGCTTCAAACGCTGATGAATGAACCAGGGATGGTTACTGTCTTAACATGAATGGTAAGAGAACCTTGAGTGATTTTAACTTCAACAACGCTCGTTGAGAAAAATCTTGGGTGACTTTAACTTCAACAACGCTCGTTGAGAAAATCTTGATGGGGATTATTATCTTCGCGGTATTGGGAAGAGAACCATAGGCAATTATAATCTGAAAGGAATGGTCACCTCACTCAACGTCGGAGAGGGAAACATCTGAAAAGGACTTACCACCTCACACACCGTTGAAGAGGGAACCATCTGAAAAAGGAATTACCACCTCACGCACTTGCCGGAGAGGGGACCATAGGAGACTATCACCTCACACTCATCGTCAGAGAGGGAAACATCTGAAAAAGGAATTACCACCTCACACTCATCGTCGGAGAGGGGACCATAGGAGACTATCACCTCACACTCATCGTCGGAGAGGGAAACATCTGAAAAAAGGAATTACCACCTCACACTCATCGTCAGAGAGGGGACCATAGGAGACTATCACCTCACACTCATCGTCGGAGAGGGAAACATCTGAAAAAGGAATTACCACCTCACGCACTTGTCGGAGAGGGGACCATAAGAGACTATCACCTCACACTCATCGTCGGAGAGGGAAACATCTGAAAAAGGAATTACCACCTCACGCACTTGTCGGAGAGGGGACCATAAGGAGAAGGAATTGCCACCTCACTCGCCGTTGGAGAGGGGACCATAACTTCTACTGAGTCTTTATCAGAAAAATCTGTTGGGAGTCGATTTAGCTGAACTTAGAGAAGACTTTGAAATATGTTTGAGCATTTTAACTGTGTCTTTCCTGAAAGGTAAAGGTCAGTCATATGCAATGCATGATATGGATCACGCGATGATGTTCTCAACATAAATGAGGTTTGTATGATATGATGCGTCTATGCATGCTATAATGATGTATGTGACGTTTTATGAATGTGTTTTTCGTCTAGGAAAGTAAATCCTTGACGGGTGCCGGGACGTCGTATCCTGGGCTGATGTTGAAGAATAAGCTTTTACTTCCGCTGGGGATGATAGTTGCAAGAATACCGGTAGGAAAAGATGACTCCGTTGCGGAATAAACTTTACAAAGGGAAGATTCTGCGGGGAGAAAAGATACTCTAGCAACCATGCTGGGAAGCAATACTTTGTGGGGAGATGCTTTGCTGAATGTAGAAAATAACTTGCTGGGGGTACCCTTGTTATTGGAAGTGTTGATGGACTTCGCTGGGGTAAAAAGGCTTTGTCGACGACGCTCTTTCCGTGGCTTTTGGCTGAGGATAACCCAGTTATATCCTGTTAAGGAAATAACTCTTTAAATCAAGCCGGACGACGCGTTCGTGCTCTATGAGGGGATAAGCTTCCAGAATCTACTGGGGATAAGCTTACCGCTTGGGGGTATGAATTCCAACTTTCCTGGAGGAATTGGATTGGACTCTCCTGGGGAAGTTTGATATGCTGGGGAAGTGATCCCTTTGAATGTTAATGTACCACCGGGGAACAATCTTTAGGCCAAGACTGCCGGGGATGATTGTTTAAGAATATATGCTGCTGGGGAAGTATTGAGATCTACGGGAGGATACCCAACTTTCTTTTGATAGTTTTGCTTGGAGAAGAATGCGCTGTTTAATCACTCTCTGGGGAATTAAGATGTACTGGTCACGTTTTTTAGCTGAACCTACCCTGGGTGCCTTGGAGGATAGAACAATTAGGCTGCTTGGACAACTCTTTATTGCCCCTGTTTCTAGTATCACCTGCAATTAATTCCTTTGTTTCGTATGCAAATATTTATGAGTTAGCAAATTATTGTCAATGCATACATCACAAATTGAACCTTGGACGTTCTTCGCAAAACAAAACAGAAAAAGAAAACACTTGGCACGTTTAACTGAAAATATATTTGTATTGATTTTGCATGGCCTGAAAATAGGCGTTTTGTATACAAGAGGCTGACGTCCTAGTAAGAGAACGTCGCCGAACAAGAGAGTTTATACAAATTTTGTACAAGAGAAAATAAACAGCTGTGTGAAATATGAATGATCCCACTGGGTTTCAACTCTGCTATTGTCTTTATAATTCTGAGCGTCTCATCACTTGATGACCTTGGTTGAAGGTGAAGCTGACTGATCAATGCCGTCTGAACTTGATGTAGATACCGGATTCTGGATGCAAAGTGATCCAATGAGACATAGTATTACGCTTTTATCCCTAATTTTTGCCTGGACCGCCCTTTCGGGTTTTCAGTCCACCGGGATACCCATTTTTGCCCAAGCCGCCTTTTTCAGGTTTTCGACTTGCCGGGTGTACAGATTTTTTTATTTTCATCCCTTCATTTTGCCCGAACCCTTTTGGTTCGACGGGAAGCCCTAATTTTTGCCTAGGCATGTCAGCCTAGCGGGTCTTTTTCATGCGTAGTATTTTTTAACTATGTCTGCATTGGCGGGGTGAGGAAGGTCGTCACCATCCATGTTGGTTAAGATCATTGCTCCTCCTGAGAACACATGCTTAACCACAAATGGCCCTTCATACGTAGGGGTCCATTTGCCCCTTGGATCACTCTGAGGAAGGATGATTCGCTTGATTACCAGATCCCCAACTTGATATTCCTGAGGTCTGACCTTTTTGTTAAATGCCCTGATCATCCGTTTCTGATACGTCTGACCATGACAGATAGCAGCAAGTCTTTTTTCGTCAATGAGATTGAGTTGGTCAAGTCGTGTCTGGATCCAATCATCTTCGTTCAGATTTGCATCCTTCATTATCCGGAGAGAGGGAATTTGCACTTCGATTGGCAAGACTGCCTCCATGCCATAAACCAGAGAGAAAGGAGTTGCCCCGGTTGACGTCCTAGCTGAGGTACGGTACCCATGCTGAGCGAACGGTAACATCTCGTGCCAATCTTTATAAGTCACTGTCATTTTCTGCACGATCTTCTTGATGTTCTTATTTGCTGCTTCTACAGCCCCATTCATCTTCGGTCTGTAAGGAGAAGAGTTGTGGTGCTGTATTTTGAACTGTTCGCAGAGCTCAGCGATCATCTTATTGTTCAGATTGGTACCGTTGTCTGTAATAATTCGCTCAGGGACGCCGTACCGACAGATCAGGTTGTGCCGAATGAACCGTGCCACAACAGTCTTGGTTACTGTAGCATAGGAGGCTGCCTCGACCCACTTCGTAAAATAATCAATCGCCACTAGGATGAAGCGATGTCCATTGGATGCCGTAGGTTTAATCTCGCCGATCATGTCTATGCCCCACATTGCAAACGGCCAAGGCGCAGTCAGAACATTTAGGGGAACCGGAGGAACATGCACCTTGTCTGCATAGATCTGGCACTTGTGGCATGTCCTAGAATGTTGGTAGCAATCAGCTTCCATGGTGGACCAGTAATATCCTGCCCGTAGGATTTTCTTAGCCATAGTGTGCCCACTGGAATGTGTACCAAAGGTCCCTTCATGTAGCTCTTCCATGATTCTTTCTGCTTCAGTCTTATCCACACAACGCAGTAAGGTCGAATCATGGTTTCTCTTGTACAAGATGCCGTTGCTAAGGAAGAACTTGGCTGCAAACCTCCTCAGGAATTTCTTATCATTGACAGAGGCACCTTCAGGGTATTCCTGAGCTTCCAGATATCTCTTCACTTCGTGGTACCAAGGCTTCTCAGTCACCAATTCAGTTTCGAGATCACAACAGTATGCCGGTTCGTCCAGTTTCTAGATGATGATCCGGGGAGCCTCGTTATCCCATTTGACTTTGAACATTGAAGACATTGTAGCTAACGCGTCCGCTAACTGATTCTCTTCTCTTGGAAAGTGCTCAAAGGTTATCTCTGTGAAGTGGGGAATCATGGTCAACACACATTCTCTGTAAGGAATCAGGTTTGGATGTTTCGTATCCCACTCTCCTTTAATCTGATTGATCACTAGAGCGGAATCTCCGAAGACACTTAGAAATTTGATCCTTAGGTCGATCGCAGCTTGAAGACCCATGATACACGCCTCATACTCCGCCATGTTGTTGGTACAGTTGAAACATAGCCGGGCAGTGAGTGGAGTATGAGTACCTTGAGGGGATATAATGATGGCGCCGATACCATTTCCCAAAGCATTGGAGGCTCCGTCAAAGTGCATAGACCATCGGGATCCTGGCTCAGGTCCTTCATCCGGTCCAGGTACTTCACAATCAGTCACTATCATGATGCTTTCATCTGGAAACTCGAAGTTCATTGATTGGTAGTCATCTACAACTTGATGAGCTAAGTGGTCTGCCAATACACTCCCCTTGATGGCTTTCTGGGTTGTGTACTGAATGTCATATTCCGTCAAGATCATTTGCCATCTTGCAATTCTCCCAGACAGAGCAGGCTTTTCGAATATATACTTTATCGGATCCATTTTTGAGATCAACAAGGTAGTGTGAGTCAGCATATACTGTCTCAGCCGGCGAGCAGCCCATACCAAAGCGCAGCAAGTTTTCTC
The DNA here is from genome assembly GCA_948472305.1 of Vicia faba. Classification (NCBI taxonomy): domain Eukaryota; kingdom Viridiplantae; phylum Streptophyta; class Magnoliopsida; order Fabales; family Fabaceae; genus Vicia; species Vicia faba. The sequence continues at coordinate 265,947,670 of OX451741.1, read as the reverse complement.
AAGCAGTGAGTATCGGGTCTCACAGTCGGTAAACTTTTTGCTCAGGTAATAAATGGCATGCTCTTTTCGGCCAGACTCGTCATGCTGCCCCATCACACACCCCATTGAGTTATCAAGCACTGTCAGATATAGTATCAGAGGTCTCCCTTCAACCGGTGGCATAAGGATAGGTGGTTCTTGGAGATACTCTTTGATTCTGTCGAAGGCAGCCTGACATTCATCGTTCCAACATACTACCTGATCTTTCTTCAGCAGCTTGAAGATTGGCTCACAGGTAGCGGTCAGATGTGAGATGAAGCGAGCGATGTAATTCAGACGTCCTAAAAAGCCTCTGACTTCCTTCTCTGTCTTAGGAACTGGCATCTCTTGAATAGCTTTGACCTTAGCAGGGTCCACTTGAATACCTTTATCACTGACCACGAAGCCTAGCAACTTCCCAGATCTTACCCCGAAAGTGCACTTGTTCGGGTTCAATCTCAGCTTGTATAGTTTCAACCGGTCAAACAACTTCTGCAGATGATCTAGATGCTCTTCCTCAGTCTGGGACCTAGCGATCATGTCGTCAACATACACCTCTATCTCGTGGTGGATCATGTCATGAAATAAGGCAACCATGGCACGTTGATAGGTTGCCCCAGCATTCTTTAATCCGAATGGCATGACCTTGTAACAGAAGGTGCCCCACTGAGTAACAAACGTAGTCTTTTCCATGTCTTTAGGTGCCATCTTGATCTGATTGTAGCCTGAAAAGCCATCCATGAAAGAGAACACTTTGTGCTGAGCTGTATTATCAACAAGGACATCAATGTGGGGTAAGGGGAAGTCATCCTTGGGGCTGGCCCTGTTCAGATCCCTGTAATCGACACACATTCTGACCTTACCGTCCTTCTTAGGTACTGGCACCATGTTAGCAACCCACTGAGGATAAGAAGTCACTGCAAGGAACCCGGCATCAAACTGCTTCATAACCTCGGCCTTAATCTTCTCAGACATCTCTGGACGCATCCGACGGACCTTTTGTTTAACTGGAGGACAGTCTTCCTTAGTTGGCAAGTGATGGACCACAATGTCGGTATCCAACCCTGGCATGTCTTCGTAGGACCAGGCAAAGATCTCCACATAATCATGTAACATCTTGGTTAACCGTTGCTTCACGCTGAGCTCTAGGTTGGCACCAATCTTTACCTCTTTCCTGTCTGCTTCAGTACCCAGGTTTATTGTTTCCACTGGCTCTTCATGGGGTTGAATTGCCCTCTCTTCCTGAAGCAACAGTCTTGCAAGCTCGCCAGGCACTTCGCAATCATCTTCACCTTTGTCCTCGGCTAAGTTGATCGGATTTTCGAAGTCATAATTGGCAGTAGCAGAGTTGTTATCAGTAAGATCCAGAGTGGATTGGAACCTGTATGAGTGAGTGTGTGTGTAAATACAGCTGTTTTGAAAGTTATGTAAAGGAAAAGAAAGACAGAAAAGGAACACAATATTTGCAATGCGAAAACGTCCAAGATTTTCATTCATGATGTATAAAATGACAGTTTGTATGCCCTCACAAATAGAACCACGGTGCCTCGGGTAAGACACCGGGCCATAGAGTTTATCATTGTTTATTACAAAATAACAAAACATAGGAATTCATTACTTAGTAACAAAAGAAACAGGGAGATTGTCTTTTGCGCTCCAATTGTTAAGTCCTTCGTCAGTTGCCGGGTAGATCCAGCTATCAAACTCAGCTTCATCAACTTCCTCTTCATCCCCAATGGCATTAACTCCATGAGCAGGCAGGGGAGCTGTCACCACATTAGGCTTGTCAGATGCCTCGAACTGTACCTCCTTAGCGTCAATGAGGTCTTGCAGCTTGTTCTTTAGTGCCCAACAGTCATCAGTAGAGTGCCCCGGACTTTCTGAATGGTAAGCACAACGAGCATTCGGATTGTACTTGGGAGATGTAGTATTTGGGAACTTTGGAGCCTCCCTGACAGTCACTAAATTGGTGGCTAGCAACTGTGGCAGAATCTGTGATAGGGTCATGCTTAACCAGGTGAACTCCCTCCGGGGTCTTTCAGCCCTTTGAGAATTATTTGGCCGAGGAGCGGCAGCAGGCTTAGCAATCATCACCGCACTGACAGATTGGCGGTGCTCAGGTCTCTCTGATTTCCGGGAACCATATACGGCACTAGACTCCTTCTTGAACGGTTTCTTTTCCGAACTAGATGATGCACCCTTCGCAATCTTCCCAGATTTCAATCCAGCTTCAATCCTCTCTCCAGTCAAGATCAAATCAGTGAACCCAGCAGAAGAATTCCCAATGAGATGGTTGAAGAATGGCCCAGATAGGGTCCCCAAGAACATGTCAACCAGCTCCCGATCAGTCAACGGTGGCTGCACCCTGCCAGCCAGGTCTCTCCACTTCTGAGCGTACTCCTTAAAACCTTCGCTTGCACCTAACGCCATACCCTGGAGTTGGGTACGTGTGGGGGCAAGGTCGGCATTATACTGATACTGCTTGTAGAAAGCAGTAGCCAGCTCCTCCCAGTTACGAACTTTGGTCCCATCCAGCTGATAGAACCATTCGAGATGAGTCCCTGAAAGACTCTCCTGGAAGAAGTGGATCCATAAATTCTTATCCGCAGAGTACGGCTGAATTTTCCGAACATAGGACCTTAAGTGCAGCTTGGGACAAGACGCCCCGTCGTATTTGGAGAAGGATGGTGCTTTGAACTTATGCGGGATAATCACACCAGTCGACAAACCCAGATCTCCGAAATCCAGCCCAGGTGCCTGTTGCACCTCCATAGCCTTCAACCTGTCCTCCAGTTGCTTATATCTGTCATCTGCAGGAGGATACTGCTCTTCATCAAAATCTGTCTCGTTGTCGGAGACTACTGGAGTAGGAACCTTTACTTCTGCCTGAGAAGGACTCTTGCCAACAGAAGAACCAGCCTCTTCATGTTGCAGAGTGTTACCAAACCTTCGGCCTGAGTTGAACAGAACAGTTCTTCTCTTCTTCTTCTTCTCCTTCTTCAGGAGCATAGCCTTTAGTTCTTCTTGGCCTTTAGCCAGACCCTTGATTAGTTCCTGGAATTGTGCATTCTGCACCTGAAGAGCCTTGATTGATGTCTCGGTTGATTCAGATCCGGGATTCATGATGCTGAAATAAACAGCGAAGAACTGTAAGCAACCTGAAAAGTGGAAAAACCTGCTATGCACATGATGTATGAAATGTGTATGCAATGCATTCAAGGGTTCGAAAGTTCAAATTTGTTGTAGACAAAAAGGAACACACGTTATCATTAAAGAAATAATTGTTTTAATACATCAAAGCCTCATGGGCAAAAAGTGCAAAAACCAAATCAATCCCAAAATACACTGCGCATCCTCTTTGGAGCTATGTAAGTGTTGAGATTCCTCTCTTCATGCAACAGGCGGGTGAGCTCCAAGACTTTCTTTTCACTGGCATGCAGACTAGTCTCAAGAGAATTCCTTTCTTCTTTAAGCTGGATCCAGCTCTTCTGCATCTCTTCCCAGGATGTGGGCATATCAGGGTGCTGAATAGTGTAGGACACTTCCCCTTCCGAGACTGGTTCTTTGATTACTGGGAGCATGTGAGGATAAGGCATCACTAACTTCTGAGAGCGGGCTCGTACCCACTTGAGATAAGGCTCCAAAGGGATGGAGTTCCTGTGCCCCAGTGTCTTGCTGTCTATCCTACTGGGCATCCTCCAGGCTCTGATAAATCTCTGGCGAAGTCCTTGAGTATCGTTGTCGAAGTCAAAAACTATGTCAGGAATCAACATGTCATGAGGACCATCCCTCCGAGCATAACCAAACTGTCTCCAAGCCAGGCATGGGCTATAAGTAATACCTCCTCTGATTCCAAGTAAAGGAACATTAGGGTACTCCCCGCAACGATCAATGATAGTGACATCTCCTCTGGACCTAGGACACCAATGTATATCTGCATGTGTAAGAGTCATCAACCGTTGTGACCATCTCAAACCCCGCTCATTCTTCAGGACTGATTGGGGAAGGTGCAAAATAAACCACCTTCCCAGGAGAGGAGTGCAACACATAAGGACACCTCTTTTTCTCATGGTTCGAGTGTAACATGAGTGAAGGATGTCCCCCAGCAACGTAGGTATGGGATTCCTGGACATAAAGATCTGAACAGCACTGATATCAATAAGCTGATCTGGGTTAGGGAACAACACCAAACCATAAACAAGGAGGGCCACAACCTCTTCAAAAGCTTGCAAGTCAAGGGAGTTCCAACATTCGTGAGCTTTTTCAAACAGAAACCTGGCTAAGAACCCTTTGATACCACTTCTAACTTCCCAATGTCCCTTGAGGTCAGATGACTGTAGGTGCAAGGCTTTAGCAATCTCTTCAAGCTTAGGTTCCTTTTCTGTACCGTTGAAGGGTAGCTGATCAAGGATAGGGATCTTCAGGAGCCGGGAGAACTCCTCCAATGTAGGTACCAACTGATAGTCCAAGAAGGTAAAACAGTGATGCAGAGGGTCAAAGAATTGGAACAAGACCTTTATCATATCTTCCTCAATGTTGGTGTTGACCAAGCTGATGAGGCTTCCGTGCCTTTCACTGAATGAAGAGTTCTCAGGAATCCTGGATATAAGCTCCTTAAGCTGAGGGGGGATCCTTACAAGATTGACCTGAATTGTCTTTCTACGAACAGTTTCCATGTCCTACAAAACAAGAACAAAGATGAAAATTCGAACCCCTGAAATGGTTAGTCAATGCATATGATGCAGGATGATGTCATGATGCTATGATTAAACACACCATAGATATTTACAAAGACAAACATGTAAGGCACACAAGGCACACAGGTCAAGCCCTTAAGGTTTAAGGCCAGCATGGGGTTTGGGTAGTACCCTCTTGGAGTTGGTGGGTTCAACCTGTCCTAATCAAAGTAACCGGGTTCTAAGGTTCCCAATATCACGGGATTGCTTTCATTGTTCATCGTTTCGATTTAGCCACTGAACTGGCGACCGAAATATTCCAGGAAAGCAACCCTCAATTGAGTGTAGTATCGAGTATCAACTAACCTCGGACTGCACCAAAGTCAGTTATCTCACTACCCTAAAGAGGCCAAGATAGTTCAATTAAGGTTCCTAAGGTCTGTTGATGTTTCATGGCACCACGCGGAGGCCCCGTACTCTCCTTGACTGAACTCAAGGGTTACCGGTACACACCAAAGTGCCACATCAACGTAGCAGACTGTTTCAACCATGTCGGTATACCCCGCACAGTTCCCTCACAGTCTTGTTGCTACTTTCTAAGAAGGTATCCCCCAGATCCGGGTTAGGATCTATAGAACTCCCAAGCAACCCGCAATTTAAAGCACACAAGGAAAACAATTGAAAACACAGTTATGTACTAGCCCTAAGGTACACCTCACTTTAAGATATCCCCAGCAGAGTCGCCAGTTCTGTGATCGGTGGATCTGGAACTGACTGTTTAACGCTGGTTCGCGAAATGTCGCGGTAAGCAAGAGTCGCCACCGTCTTTTATTTTCTCCAAATGGAAAGGACAAAAGCACAAAAAAATTCCTTAAAGAGATTGCTCTCGGTTCGGGAGGTAGATTATAGAAAGGGAAGGTATTAGCACCCTTTCCATCCATGGTTATCCATGGGCTCTTAGATACTTGCTCATTTGTGTTTTCAAAAATGGTTTGTTTGCTTTTCAACTGTGGGTTTTAAAAAGTTTCTTTGAAAATTTCAGTTCGACTCTTGTATCGGTCCTCAAGAGTGTTTGAAAAGTTGCTTTCGAAAGCTTTTTGAAAAGTGTCGGTGTGAAAAGTATTTTTGAATTTGTTTTGAAATTAGAGCAAGTATCTAGAGTCGTCTACCTACCCTAAGGAATTCGTCTGTGTAAATGTCCTTTAAAGTAGTGCCATCCCACCATTGAGAGGTAGGTAGCACCACCGTTGGAGGTGTTCGGGTCAATTCGAGGTTCGGGACATGGTGATCACCGGAGCAATGGGAAGACACCTTAGAAGCTACCCTCATGCCAGGTTCCCGGATCATGAGGACTTACTAAGACATCCTCTACTCGACGATCACCTTTCGAGGCAAGGCAACAGTGAGGCGTACCCTAGGGGTGGTGTGTGATTTGTGTGTCGTTTTCAGATATTTGTCTTGTCATGTTTATTTGTGTTCTACGCTTGATTTTAATTAGGGCCATTCATTCTTGCATGCTTATTTAACAGTTATAAAGTTTGCGGGAAAATAAATCTAAGGCTATTACAAAGGCGCGGGTCCACATCGCCAAAATTATACCGGACCCGATTTGACGGAAAAATAAATAAAGCAAAATACAGAAAAGTGCGAGAAGTTAAATTGTTACAATGCTTCGGGAGAGGTACATAATTGATTAAGCGAAAGAAAAATAAATACGCGACATTACATAAATTACGAACATGGGCGTTGGACCCTTTTGCAAACAATTAAAGTTAAAATTAAAATTTAAAAGAAAATGTTTTTTAGTATTTTATGTTTTTTTTTAAGATTTAAAAGAAAAAAGAATTTATTAGAATGAAAATTGAAATGTAAACCCTAATTCTAGTGTTTTTTAGATTTATTATGAAAATATTAAAATTTTAACTAATTCAAACCTAATTTTTTATGTACAATTTAATTATAAAAAATAAATAAATAAATAAATAAATGATAAAAAAGAAACAAATTAAAGGAATAAAAATTAAACCTAATTCTATTTTTTTGTATTTTTGTTAAAAGGGATTAAGATTGCAACCTAATTAAACTAAATATTTACATGTAATTTATCTATGGAAATAAATAAAATAAATATTATATTTTTTTTTGCCTTTTCTGATTTTATGATGTTTTTCATGTTTTGTAAAAATAATTATTAAATTAAAACAACAAAACAAGTAAAATAATAATTAAAAATAAATATAAGAAAAATAAATAAAACTAGCAAACCAGGGTGGGGGTGTAGTCCCAACATGGAGGTTTTGATGGTAAAGCCTGGCCCATTAAGATTCAGATTCGTTGACTTTTGTGCAAGCATATGACGCGTCTGACTATGGTACATGGTGCTCTTTGATTCTTGGCCATTGATCTGGATTGGATGGACGCGTGTATGTTTGATTGCTGAGGATGCATGGTACATCTACGTCCCTGAAGCTGCATGGGAAACACTATGGAAAAATAATATAGAAAGTGTACAGACCTGGGACTTGAACCCAGGTCATGAAGGTCACACGCACATACACCTGCCAGCTGAGCTACAACGCTTTAATCAATATATTATAGTAAATAAATAACAAAAGGAAAAACAAACGCGTTAGTGGTCAAGCGCGCCAGTTTTCAAACCGGCCAATCACTTTTTGACAACGAGGTTGTCTTCTTCATTGTTTTTATTTTTTCTGAAACAAAAGAACAATAAGCAACGGTTTTAACCCGTTGCTATAGAGGACCTATCAGAAAATAGCGATTAGGATTCTGTTGGTCATAAATTCATCGCGAGATATGAACTTGCTTCGTCTAAGCTTGCTGAGTCCAATGGTCATAGTCTAGAGCTCTGATTTTTCCTCTTTGCAAAAGCCCTAAAATCACAACCTGAAAACCCTAAATTTCACTCATGGCATCATCGTGTATGGCCAGTAAAAATACAATTAAAGGTGCTGGTTAGCTTTGAAACTTCAATATGAACAAGAATCAATAAACAAAATTCGCAAATAACGCATATAATAGAATGTATGATTATGCTATTTATTTGATACAGTTGCGGTTCTAGGTACCAATTCCTTGCGTTTGGATGAATGATATTGATTGGCACACGTTCAGAGAATCACAATGAAGCTATTGAGACAAGAATGGAGGCTTGAATCGACCTCTAGAGTGCTTTTCAGTTTTTGCTTTTTATGGAAAATTTTCAAGTTTGTTCAATGGTTTTTTTGCGCAGCTTTTAGTCTCCTTGCCTTAGGGTTCTGATTCTGAATATGTAGTAAAGCTTTTAGGTCAACAAAATTGGATAAAATCCATGGCATTCAATGATTTGCATATTTGATTTCCTTAAGATCTTTTCCATATCTTTTCATGTGCATTTGGTGTCAATTAGCTCAAATCCAACCAAAACTTGCCTAATTAGGATGTGCACGAAATATTGAGTCTAGAATGTGCACAAAAAGATTTTTTATGTCAAGTTTGATATTTTTCATGTATTTAAATAATTTAAATGAATTAATATTAATATAAATTCAAATAAATAAATAAAAAATGAGAAAATACTTCCCTTTGGGCCAAGTGGTCGTGCATAGGCTTGGAATGATGAATCTTGGAAGAAAAATGGGCCCATTAGCAATTTTAGGTCATTTGAACCATTGTTGACTTTTCAAAATTCCCAAAAATTTCCCAACTTCCACAAGGCATAACTTGCTCAATTTTTAAGCTTTTCTCATGTTCTTGGACATTTTGGAAAGGTCTTTGAGTCCTCTAACCAATGCCTTTGGTCCCATGTCATTTTGATTTACCAATCTCAAGTTATGGCCTTTGACTTAAAGTCCCTTTTTGTTGACTTTTGAAAATGACCTATAATGTTGAAATTGATAACTTTTTGTGAGAGCATTTCTTGGACTTGGAATATGAAGATGAGTTGTAGGAAATGTCTTTCTCTTCAAAATGAGCTTTGGATGGAATTTTCCTGATAATCCATGTGAAAGTTATGCCCTGGTCAATTTCAGTTGACTTTTTCAGCTGTCCAAATATAGTAACTTTTGCATCTTTGATGATTTCTGAGCCAAATTTTGAGAATCATGATCAAGCATTGATCAAATGATGTTTGTGGCTTCAAAATGATATGTTGACCAAAAATTTGAACTTTTGACTGCCAAATGACCATTTTGCCCCTACAGTTGACTGTAGTGCAATTAGGGTTTTGACTGTGCAATTTTGAGCTGAATGCCTTGAAACTTGATATGAGGATACTTGACCATCTTTGTAAGCATATGAGACTTGATTGGGCCTTTGAAAACTTCATTTTCTTGATCAGAACACAAACCCTAGTTTTGACTGTATAGGAGACAGTTGCACTGCATAACCCTTGGGGAACTTTGTGACTTGGCTTGGCAATTTCTTGAAGAATATGGGAGGGCAAATTTTGGGGTACAACACCATCCAACGCTCACAAACGGCAAAAGAAATCACAAGACCAGCAAAATGAGGGAGAAGTTATACCAGAAAGAGAGCTCCAGCAGGTATGATTTCTCCCCCCTATTCTCATACTTCCATGGCATGATTCCTGCATTAATAAAGAACTAATAAGTGGGTAAAAATCAAGAAAAGCTTTAGGCGAGAGGAAATGACGAAAAACGTACCTTCAATCCTCTTAAAAATTGCTAGGGTTAGAGAAGGATTAAGGTTTGTATTGAAGAGGAGTTTGAAATTGCTAGGTCAATTCGGCGAGGATTAGAGAGACGAGAGAGATAGGTTCTAGTAACAAAGGTCTTGAGAGAGGTCAGGGATGAGACGGTTTTGGATCTCTCCGGTTAGAATCCAAGTTCAAAAGAAAAGCTTCAAAAGATGTTAGTCGCGATGTCGAGAAAGACAAAGAGGAATTAAGACGTTTCAGTAGAGAGCGAGTGTTTGTGAGATGAATTAAAAATGGAAGAGTGAAGAAGCTTAGAGAGATTTAGGTTATGGAGGGGATGAATAGAGGCAAGGTAAAGAGATTAGAGCGCCGCGTGAGAGGGAAGATGAAGACCCAAATCTTAACCCTAACCCCTTTTACATCCCTAATATGTTTTGATAAAACAAATTAATAAATAACAAAGTGATTAGTGAGTTTGGGTTTGATGATTGTTGTTGGACCATGCTGGGCCAAATCCTTCTTCCTTTCATTTAGGCCCATGCGTTTTTTTAAATATTTTTGAACAGATAAAACAATAATTTTCAGACTCCTTTGCCATTTGGTTTGGGCCTGGGACATATTTTGTGTTCTTTATTTGGCCCAACGAATCACCATCCCCTCAGCATTTCTTTCTACCTCACACCCCCCATTTTCAGTTTAACATCACCTTTCTATTTTTGTTTGTTTTAAATAATTAGTTTAACTTTGTTTCTTTTCACTAAGTTTAATAAATCATATAGTTTTGTTAGATAATTAGCTTAGTTTTTTTTATAATTTAATTTAGTATTTGTAAATAATTTTCACTATTTATTTTGTGCTTAAGCTTTAATTTGCTTATTAAATTTCTAAAACCCTAAAAATACATACATTTGATTTAACTTTTAAGATGATTAATAGAATAAATTTTTCCATCTTTCCTCCCAACCTTATTTGCAAACAAATAATTAGAATTTTATTGCTATACCTTGTTAATTATTTTTTTTATAGACTGTTATAATTTTAATTAATCGTTCAATTCAATTTGGTTGTATTGATTGCCTATTTTGGAATTTTAAATCGCATTCGATCCATCCCCATTTGTAAAAAAATTGTACCCCCATTCCCGAAAACTATGTAATAGCGTAGAATTTCAATTTCCACAACTTACTATTTTCTTTATACTGTATAGTAATTAGGTGTGTATGACAAGATTTAAAATCAATCGCTAGATAACCTAATTTCAACAAAATAACTTGAAACGAACACACTTTTTCACATGCGCACCTCTAGGGTAACCTCACTTGTTGCCTCGGAAATACAGTCATGTCCCTCGAATATGGGACATTTTAGCAACGACCCTTCAATAAAAAAATATCCTAGTCCCTCGATGACCCTCGATGTTGCCTTCGATAAAACGATCTCGTCCCTTATGAAAATTGCTAAAGCGTCTCATAAGTTGCTTTCGATGACTGTAAAATTGACCCGCGTCTGTCCCTTCACATCCAACGATGGGGCTTCTTACCAAATCAATGGTAAGATAGCAACGTATAAAGGAGAAAGAAAATAACATTTAAGACCTTTCGAGTGGGTAGATTCGCTCCTAGTTACTCGCTTGCTCACGACAAAAAACATTTTTTCACCTACACTTTCATCTCAAAACATTTTCAAAAGACAAAATGTTTTGTATACGTTCTTATAGAGACGAGAACCTTTGAAAAACATCTTTTCAAAACACTTTCCGAAACACAATCCACAAACACATCTTTGAACCACTTTTCGAAATAAAAACTTTGTACGCGTTCTTATAGAAACGAGAACCATTACAAAGAGATTTTTCAAAAAACTTTCAAAGCCCACACCATAAGTACACTATCAAACAAAAGCAAGTGATCTAAACGAGTAACTAAGAGCCCATGGAAAACCATGGATGAAAAGGGTGCTAATACCTTTCCTTTTAATAATCTACCCCCGGAACTCGAGAAATAGTCTCAAAGGGTCTTTCATATGCTTTTTTACCTTTCCTTTTGGATAAAAGAAAAGTCGGTGGCGACTCTTGCTATCCGCACAAATGCGATCAAAACGCAAAACACCAAGTTAGTTCTCCCACCGTATCACAGGGAGCCTTGGAAAGTTCAAATCCTAGATGGATGTTGAGGATGAAGAATATGTGCATCTTCGAGTTTTGCTAAGAATGCTTCTGCTGGGGATTCCTATTTTGTTGAGGAGAACTCCTCTAAGGATCATTGACTTTGGCTTGAGAAAAACTGTGGAAAGTGTTGATTTCTACTTGGGAACTAGAGTTCAAGAGTTTTAATTGTCCACCGCTCTATCGGGGAGCTATCTCTTGATTGGAGAGGAAGAAAGTTTAGTTGTTATCTGGTCGATTTCCATGCTTCACAATAACTTTCTAGGGATAAAGAAGTTAACTGTTATTTGGTTAGTTTCCATATTTTACAGCAACTCACTAGGCATAGTGGAAAACTCTACTGGGGAAGAGGAGCTTTGTTAATGATTTTAAGAAGTTAAACTATTATCTAGTAGGGTCCAGGTTTCATAGTAACTCGAACGGTTATATGGTCGGGTCCACATTTCAGCAATTTGAACTTGAGGTTAACTGTTATCTGGTCAGGTCCAGGTTTCAGCAATTTGAACTTGAGGTTAACTGTTATCTGCCCGGGTCCAGGTTTTGCAGTAACTTAGATGAAAGGATGAAGTTAATTGCTATCCGGTCGGATTCCAAGCTTCACAATAAATTGCTGAAGTTAATATGTTATCTGGTCGGATTCCAGGCTTTACAGAAAATTGAAGTTAAACTGTTATCTGGTCGGATTCTAGGCTTTACAGTAATTTGAACCAACTATTATCTGGTCGAATTCCTGACTTCGCAGTGACTTACTTTGAAAGGATGAAGTTAATTGTTATCTAGTCAGATTCCAGGCTTCGTAACAACTTTCTGAAGTTAATCTGTTATCTGGTCGGATTCCAGGCTTTACAAAAAATCGAAGTTAAACTGTTATCTGGTAGGGTCCAGGCTTTGTAGTAACTTGCTTAGAAAGAGATAAAGTTGAACTAATATCTGGTCGGGTCTAGGCTTCATAGTAACTTTCTTGGAGAAATGGAGTCGGTTGTTATCTGGTCGATTTCCAGGCTTCACAATAACTTTTAGGGATAGTAACGACTCTGTTGGGGGTTGTAATGACTTAACCGGAGGTTAAGGGGTTTTGTCCATTGATTTGTAATAGTATGAGAGGCAAGCTTAAGCTGGAGAATTTGTAGTTTGTTTGGGAAACAAACCCTATTGAAAAGAATAGTTGACGATCTGTGGGGGTGAAGTGAATTCTTTAGGAAGAAATCCACAAGGCTTCTTCTTTTAAGACCAAATCAGCTGGGAGAGAATTTTTCGGAGATTGAAACTCTGGTTGGGGATTTCATGAATTCAAATTTATGGGGATATCCATGAAATTGGCCTTGTGGGTATTTGTAGATAGTTTAAAATCTGTCAGAGTGACAAATCCTATATCGATATACAAACTTACGAGATAACGGGACATAGTCGTACGCTTTAATCCCTAACTTTTGCATGGACCGTCTTTTCAAATTTTCAATCCAACAGGATACCCTTTTTTGCCCAAGCCGCCTTTTCAGGTTTTCGACCTACCGGGTGTACAATCGTTTTATATATATCCCTAAATTTTTCCCGAACCTTTTGGTTCGCCAAGATGCCCTTATTTTTGCCTAGGTATATCAACCTAGCGGGTCTCTTTTCATGCGTAGTATTTTCTGACTATGTCCATATTCATAGGGTGTGGAGAATTATCACTGTCTGCGGTAGTAAGTGTTGTAGAAATTCCAGAAATTAATTGTTCGATCTCACGTGATCTTTTATATGTGAGAGCCTGTTTACCCCTAGAGTTAGTCTGGTGCACTTCGGCGTTTGAGGTTTTGATCACATTTCTGGTAGTCTTGAACTTCCTAGGTATGTTTTCTAAGAACTGTCATGGAAGAATCTGAAGACATGATACTGACACCATCTGATACTACTGGCACAAACAAGCAATTTGGTGATACCAAAGATCTTTTGATCAAGTCTCTAAGAACTATCGTGGAAGGATCTGAAGACATGATACTGGCACCATCTGATACTATTGGCATAGACAAGCAATTTGGTGGTACCCAAGATCTTTGGTCAAGTTTCAGAATTTTCTAAGAACTGTCATGGAAAGATCCGGAGACATGTTACTGACACCATCTGATACTACAAGCAATTTGGTGGTACCCAAGATCTTTGGTCAAGTCTCAGAATTTTCTAAGAACTGTCATGGAAGGATCTGAAGACATGATACTGACACCATCTGATATTACAAGTAATTGGGCGGTACCCAAGATCTTTGGTCAAGTCTCAGAATTTTCTAAGAACAGTCATAGAAGGGTCCGAAGACATGATACTGACACCATCTGATACTACTGACACAGACAAGCAATTTGGTGGTACCGATGATCTTTTGTCAAGTCTCCAAATTTTCTAAGAACTGCCATGGAAGGATCCGAAGACATGATACTGACACCATCTGATACTACTGGCACAGACAAGAAAATTGGTGGTACTGGAAGTCTTCATAGTGGATTTTTTTCAATCCCGTCATCAATGTAACATTGCCCCCAAGTGATTTAGATGGGCATCTGCCTCTGGTTATTCAACATTTCTTTGAGAGATTCTTTGAGTCTCAACTTGACTACCCCAAATGTGTTAGATAATGATCATTATGCGCCGCTTGATTGTGAGAGATTATTCATTGGAGGTTTCTTTCCCTTTGAAGTGATTCTTGTTTATTGAGAGAGTTTTTGTTCATTGGATATTCATCGTGCGAGTTTATCCGTTGTCAAACAATTAGCCATATGCAAATAGTGGTATTCAAATAATGCAAAGTTTATGTCTGTCTTGAGAAAAAAAATTGAAAACTGCACTTTTAAAGAGAAGTAAATTTTTTTAAGAATATGAATTCAACCCAGGGTCTATAGTAAACCTTACAGGAGTCAGGATACCTTTTGTAACAGCATACTTACGAACTACCCTATGCTTCAATTAGGACTTTTAAAGGGTTGTAACATGGCCTGATTCACGGTTTAAGAAACAAAGGATAATGCTCAAAGTTTATTTGTACCCAACCCGTTCTCCATGATGTTCTCCAGTCCTAAACTCAGTCGATCACACATTTATCTCCTAATAGAATCTGGAATGATATTTTGGTGATGGTTTGGATACTGGAAGTTTATTTGGGAAGGCAGTCATTTTTCATATTGTTGAGGATTTGTAGTGACCTCTACTATCCCTAATTTTTTCCTGACTACTCTTGTTATGAGATTACAGCCAGTGGGATGCCTCAGTTTTTTTATTAAGTATCCTTCATAGGTTTGACCTAGTGGGCTTTTCTTTTGAGAGATAAAGATTGCCTATCCTATGGGGAACCATCACCATCTTTTGATTCAGAAGGAATATTTTTGTTGTGAAGTGACAACTTACGATTGAATGCACGTTTGAATCAACTGAGAAACTACCCTGCCCTAGGTTATGGTTAAAGGTTTCAGTTTGTGCGAAAAAGAAAACTCCTACTTCTTTGGCTCAAAGGGGTTGACTAGGGATTATCTTCCTTATATCTCCACTATTTTGGGATTTGAAACAACGCATGTACATCGTTAGCAAAATCTGTCCAAAAGCATATTGTATGAGATTATGGTATTATTTTCGTCATCCTCCCTCTAAAGGCTTATAGCTTGTAATCCAAAGTTGAATATCATACAAAAATGAGTGAAAGTATAGTTTCAGTATAGTGAAAACGAATGGATTAACTCAAGACAAACATATGCAATGCATTAATGAGAACAACCAAAGTTTGACATAAGGACAAATGTTTAAACAAACAAAGAAATTACAACTGGACATTCAAATGAACAAAAAATTCTCTGCCTAAACTTTGTCACTTCAGATAGTGTGTCTTTGAGGGGTGACAAAAAAACTCCAGTTGACCATCTTGCGTAAATTCCAACACTCCTTTGTCGATCGTGTCTTGAATCTTATTCTTCAACGTCCAACAATGATTAGTATCGTGTCCCTGACTGTTGGAGTGATATGCGCACCTTTCACTGTATTTGTAGTTGAGAGCGGAAGTATTAGGTTTTTGAGGAGGCTCCCTTAACGTAACCAGCTTGGCTTCCAACATATGATGCAATGTTTGAGCCAAAGGCATGTTAGCCTCAGTAAATTGTCTTTTGGACGTATCTTGCTTACGTGGGCCACCCTGACATGGTTGGTGAGGTCGTTGTTGGACTCGCGATGTAGTAGCCAATTTGAAAGGTGTTCTCGACCAAACCAACTTCTTGTTGTATCTGAGGCTGATTAATGACTTGATCCCCATATTTGACTGTTTGTTTCATATGGTTGCATCCGTCTTGATGAAGCTCGTTGACGATAACTCTCAACTCTTCTTGTCCCCGAGCTAATTCTTGGATAAGAGCCATTTGTCCCAACATCTGGATTCTCATTGTTGCTATCTCAGCCTGTAATTGCTTCAACTGGCCATCCTTGTCGTCTTTAGGATTCTTCTCGGTCATGCTTTCAATGAGGAGTGTTTTCACTTCTTCTTGCCCCTTGGATAGATTCAGGAACAAATCATGGAACTGGTTATTTAGGGTCTGAAGATCTTGGACAGTTTGTTTGAGAGCCATTTTTTTACTGAAATAAACAGCAAGCGGATGAGAAAACTTGTATGGGGAAAACCTATCATGATAGGATGCATAATATATGAATGTAATGTTTTCAAGGATCTTGTGGGGTAAACACAAGAAAATGTTAGAAGTTTGATTTTGATCACAACTTTGAAGAACTCCGTATTATTGAATGTCCTTCTACAAGAATCAAGCTCACCATATCAAGTGGCTCATAGCCCTTGGATCAAGTTATCATGCTTTGGTATTTGACAATGTTTAGTTAGAGGAAAATAAATCCTCTTGCCCATTGATGGACGTCTGGTTCAATATAACCCTGTAATCGCAAACCCTTGAGACCCTTGAAATAGTTATTGAAAATGCAATGATATGATGTCATGATGTGTGATACGGTGGGAGAACTGACTTGAGATTTTGAGTTTGTGTTCGCAAATGTTTCGGTTTAGCAAGAGTCGCCACCGACTTTTTTTATTTTATCCTAAGAAAAGGTCAAAAAAGCACAGGAAAAGACCTTTGAGATGTTTTCTTGGGTTCGGGGAGTAGATTATGAAAAGGGAAGGTGCTAGAACCCTTTTCATCCATGGTTTTCCATGGGCTCTTAGTTACTTGTTTAGATCACTTGCGTTTGCTTTTCAATTGTTTGAAATGGTGCTTTGGGTGTGTGGTTTTTTTTTTAAAATGCTTTTGAAAAAGAGGCCATCGTTGTGGCAACCTTTGTAATGATTCTTGTTTGAATGTATACAAAGGTGTATTGTCTTTTGAAAAGATATTTCAATGTTTTGAAAGTTTGATTTGGGAAATGTTTTGAAATGTGTTGTGTAGTGTGTTTGAAAATAGCAAGGATGTTTTGTAAGTTATGATCAAGTAACTAAGAGTTGTCTACCCTATTTTACTCAAAGATCTTTTCTATACATTTTTAACCCTTTTGACAGTGTTATTTCACCATTGCATTTGGTGAACAACTTTGTGTTAGGATGTTTAAACGGGACAGGCGTGGGTTATCGCATACAATCATTGAAAGCAACTTGTGATACACTCTAGCAATTTGGTAAGGGACGAGATCATTTTATCGAAGGCAACATCGAGGGTCATCGAGGGACTACGATCTTGGTTTATCGAAGGGGCATTTGCTAGAGTGTCTCATATTCGAGGGGCATGATTGCATTTCAGAGGCAACAAGCGAGGTTACCCTAGATGTTCACGTGTGAATTGTGTTTGTCATTTTCATGCATTTAGATCTTGTATTAGGTCATCTAGCGATTGATTTTGGATCTTGCCATACATGCCTAATTACTATACAGTATATGAAAGCAATAAAAGTGCGGGAATATAAAGTCCTACGCTATTACAACATTTAGGGGATGGGGGTACATATGTACGAATGGGGGTTATAAGTAAAAATAAATCCTAAGCTATTATTACAACCATATTGAAATGTATAAGAATGTATAAGGAAATGGACTAGTTTTAGAAAATGTTTTTGTCTTAAAGAAATAAATTAAAAGGAAAATATTTTTATGATTTTTATGTTAATAGTATAAAGATGAAAAGGAAAAATAAATGCAAGGTAGAAACAGCGTGTTGCTGCAAGAAGAACAACTAGGATCAGAAGTTCTGAAGCTAAGAGCGCTGTGACTCAACAGGAGACGTCAGTGGGCATCAGAAGTTCTGAATTGGTAAACTCTGAGGTCCTGCAAGAAATGTTAGAGGGAAAACACAGAAGTTCTGGGTGGTATTCAGACAATGGGCCACAAGTCATAAGTTCTATATTACACTAAAATAGTGAGCAAACGTCAGCAGTTCAGTGCGTTATCAGCACATGAAAATGAGAAGTTCAGTGTATTTGACATTTAAGGAGAACTCAGAAATTCAGTGTGTGTTAACAGTGAGTAAAAAAATAGAAGTTGTGTGTTAAAATGATGAATGAAAAAAAATAGAAGTTATGTGTTACATTTCAGCTCTTTTCTCATATTAATCAGCATGTTAGCAATTCATTCATTTTTGACAAAATAGCAAATCAGAAGAATAACAATACAACAGTTCATAGAAGTTCTAATCCTAAGTCTGAGTCTAGCATTATTCTAGAAGTTCTGATCCATAGTTTTTTCAGTTCATGCAATGACATGTACAACATTAATACTATGATACTTACATGTTAATGATGTTCAGAATGAAAAATAAGTAAAGTCAGAAAGACTTACCTGGAGTGTGCTTGGAGCTTTGAGTGGCTGCCTTTGGATGTTCTGAATCAGCAAGAGAGACGGAAGAGTGGTTGTGTTCTTTTGTTCAAAGGGAAGAATAAAGGTTTGTTTTTATGTATGAGAAATCTGGATTTTTATGAAGGTTTCACAACTTCCTTTTCTCTCTTTTGGACAATCTCTCTCTTCCAAAACCAACCCCCACAGCCCCTTCAACGTATGATGGAGCCAAGTATTTATAAATGAATTTGTTGTGATTTTGGGGGGAAAAACAAAATGGGATTTGAGCCCGCTTTGGCATCCCTGTTCCTTTACTTTTTCATCACAGTTTTTGTATGCTAGTTTGGTGTAATCATGAGATGCAGGCGTAGGCTGAGCTAGCTGTTGGTCATAGGTCTGCAACAAGTTGTATAAGCAAGGTTTTGGGATTTGGTCAAGTTCTGACCAAAGCGTTGAAATAGCCTTCATGTGCTGAAGCGCTGCCTTGTCTTTGAAGCAAGCATGGTGGCTTTCAGCAGGAATTAAGGAAAAGCAAAAAGCAAAGCATGGGCTTAGTAGCAAAGTTGTTGTCCCAAGACAATAGAGGTACACGTGGTGAAAATCCTTTGGATAAATACTCAGAAGGTGGTTGTGAGCATTAAATGAGCATTAAATGATGATGAGACTTATCACAACCAGAAATCCTGTAACGTGAAAATCTACACCAAGGCTTTGTTCTGGATCAGAAGTTTTGCTTCAGCGTAGCATCCCATCTTCTGATCCTCTTATCTTCTGGCTCCAGCACGTTCTGAAGGAGCTTTCATACTTTCTAGAAAGCTTGCAGCGCGCTTTGTAACCTTCCTTGAATTACCCTGGCAAACTCTGAATGAGCTTGCGTAGAGGCTGAAGAGTCATGTTCTGACTGAAGGCTATGTTCTGAACCATGTTTGCAAACTCTGACTGCACTTGCATGGAGGCTGGCTCAGAAGTTCTGAAGTGTCAATTTTAGAAAATTTCTAAGTATTTAGAACTTGGCTTTTCCATGGTAAATTTGATTTTTTGAATTTCTTGATGAAACAAAACTCACATTCCAACATGTCTTGGTGCAATATGATTTTTTGAGATTTGATTTTGATTCAAAAGTCAAAGTTTGACTTCTTAGTGTGTAAATGACCATTTTGTCCTTGTGAATGGTTTGCTTGGAAAAATTGATAATTCAAAGCTTGGAATTGGATAAAAGTGAGCTTGAGGATCCAGGGTGATTCCTTGAGAAATGAGAGGGAAAATTTTAGGGTACAACATGATGTTATGTGCAAATAAACATACATACACAAAGCATACAATTCCTTAGGTTTAGGCTTGCATGGAGTTCATAGGTAAGTACCCTCTTGAAATTTAGTTGGTTTAACCTGTCCTAAAAAGTAATCGGGTTCTAGGGGATCTTAATATCATTGATCCTTCTCCATTGGGCATTGTTTTAGCATAAGCCTCTTTATTGGCGACCGAAATATCCCGAAAGTCTGATCTCAATGAGTGTAGCATCGAGTATCAACCAGTCTTCGGCTCTACACCAAAGTCGGCTATCTCACTGCTTCCTAATGGCCAAGTTGTTCAATTAAAGGTTCTAAGGTCAGTTAGTGCTTCACGACACCGCTCAACGGCCCTGTATTCTCCTCGATTTAACACAAGGGATATCGGTACCAACAAATGTATCATACTAACGTAGCCATCGCTTCAACCATGTCGGTATACCCCACACAGTCCCCACGATCTATTGCTACTTACCTAATAATGTTCCCCGATCCGGGTAGAGGATAAAAAACCCAAACAAAGACCCATAAATGTAAAGGAAACAAATCAAACAATGAAAGAAATTCAAAGGTGATCTAATCTATAAGGTAACCCCACTTTTAAATATTCCCTAGCAGAGTCTCCAGTTCTGTAATATGGTAGGAGAACTGACTTGGTTGTTTTGCATTTGATCACGATTGTTGCGGATAGCAAGAGTCACCACCGACTTTTCTTTTATCCAATAAGGAAAGGGTGAAAAGAACAGGAAAGACCTTTGAGATATTTTCTTGAGTTCGGGGGGTAGGTTATGAAAAGGGAGGGTGTTAGCACCCCTTTCATCCATAGTTGTCTATGGGCTCTTAGTTGCTTTCAAGATCACTTTTGAAGTTGCTTTGTTTGAAATGTGTTTGTGGTGGGTTTTGAAAGTATTTTTGAAAAGTGCCTTTGTTTAGGAAAACTTTGTATTGATTCTCGTCTCTATAAGAATGTGTTGTACCCCAAAATTTGCCCTCCCATATTCATCAAGAATTGTCAAAGTCAAGGTCACAAATTCCCCAAGGGACTATACAGCTCAACTGTCTCCTAGACAGTCAAGACTAGGGTTTGAGTTCTGGTCAAGCAAATGAACTTCTCAAAGGCCCAATCAAGTCTCACATGCTTAAAAAGATGGTCAAGCATCCTCATGTCAAGTTTCAAGGCATTCAGCTCAAAATTGCACAGTCAAAACCCTAGATTGCACTACAGTCAACTGTAGGGGCAAAATGGTCATTTGACAGTCAAAAGTTCAAATTTTTGGTCAACACATCATTTTGAGGCCACAAACATCATTTGATCAATGCTTGATCATGATTCTCAAAATTTGGCTCAGAAATCATCAAAGATGCAAAAGTTACTATATTTGGACAGCTGAAAAAGTCAACTGAAATTGACCAGGGCATAACTTTCACATGGATTATCAGAAAAATTCCATCCAAAGCTCATTTTGAAGAGAAAGACATTTCCTACAATTCATCTTCATGTTCCAAGCTCAAGAAATGCTCTCACAAAAAGTTATCAATTTCAACATTATAGGTCATTTTCAAAAAGTCAACAAAAAGTGACTCTAAGTCAAAGGCCATAACTTGAGATTGGTAAATCAAAATGACATGGGACCAAAGGCATTGGTTAAAGGACTCAAAGACCTTTCCAAAATGTCCAAGAACATGTGAAAAGCTTAAAAATTGACCAAGTTATGCCTTGTGGAAGTTGGGAAATTTTTGGAAATTTTTGAAAGTCAACATTGATGCAAAAGGCCTAAAAATGCAAATGGGCCCAATTATCTTCCAAATTTCTTCATGACAAGCCTATGCACGACCATTAGGCCCAAAGGGAAGTATTCTCATATTTTTTAATTATTTATTTGAATTAATATTAATTTATATTCATTTAAATGATTTTAATTCATGAAAAATATAACCTTAACCTAAAAAAATCTTTTTATGCACATTATAATGTCAATATCTCGTGCTTAATGGATTATGGCAAGTTTTGATAAGTTTTGATCAGATTTGAACCAAGTGGCACATGAAAAGATATGAAAAAAGATTTTTCAAAATCAAATATATGAAATCATAATTGCAAGAGATTTTGGTTGAAATTGTTGACCTAATTGCTTCCTTACAAGTATTAGAACAAGACCTAATGATCCAGGACTGAAAAAGCTGCGCATAACACACTCTTGCATATTGAAATTTTTGACAAAAAAGTCAATACTGAATTCAAGGATATAGGACGATTCAAGCTTGGATTTTCGTTTCAATAGCATTCTGAGGCATCACTGAGTACTTCTCAATCAATAACCACGACAAAAACACCTTGAATTGGTATGAAGAACCTTGACCGAACCAAGAAAATTCCAAACTCGTGCATCATGATTTACATGTTTTTACAGCATTTTGTCCATTAATTCATGTTTCTATTGATGTTTCTGAACTAACTGCAACGTTTGATTGTGTTTTTGAGTCACGTACACGATTATGCCATTGTCGAATATTAGGGTTTGCAGGTTCCTGATTTAGGGCTTTTGCATATAAGGAAAATTAGGACTCATAGGTGCCATGACTGAACTCAGCACCTCAAGACGAAGAGACCTATACCCTCGCGAACAATTTATGATGCCTAGAAAGCTATTCGCTATTTTCTCAAATCCACCTTAAGACCACGCTGGAAAAACCGTTCCCTTTGAGTTTTGTTTTACAGGGTAGGGAAGGAGACGAAGATGTGTCTGAACCTGATTGGACATTTTGAATTTTCGCGCGAAATTCCAAAGCGTTAGCGTGTTCTCTTTATATTATTTGCATATTATTATATATCAATTGAAAGCGAATGGCTCAGCTGGCAGGGACTAAGGCATGTGACCTTCAAGACCTGGGTTCAAGTCCCAGGTCTTGCATAAATTCCATATTATTTTTCTATAACTGATTCCATGCAGGCCTAACGTGAACGTTCACCATACACGCTCAATAATCCATCGCCCACGCGTCCATCTCACCCAGATCAAGGGCCAGGATTCAAAGAATGCCATAAGCACAAGTCAAAGCGCTGACACCTGATCCTAAAAGTCAACCACCTTCCAAGCAAATGGGCCTTGAATTACCAGGCCTTACCTCCTAAATTGGGGACTACACCCCACTCTGGTTTGATCTCTTGTTTTTATTTATTTCATTTATTTTAATTGATTGTTTATTTTAATTGTTTGTTTTAATTAATTATTTTAACAAAAATCTAAAAACATTACAAAAATCAGCAAATACACAAAAATATAATATTTATTTTATACTAATTATTTTCATGAATAAATTAGAATATAAAATGTTTAGTTTAATTAGGTTTTAATTTTAATTCTTTTTTTAATAAAAAATCCAAAACATGTAGAATTAGGTTAATTAATAGTTTTAATGTCTTTTTAATTTTGATTTCTCACAATACTATTTATTTATTATTTATTTTCCTATTTAAATTGTACATAAATTTTAGGTTAATTTAGATCTTATTTTAATTCTTTCTTAATAATTAAAAAATATTAGAATTAGGGTTTGCTTCTTAATTTAATTTTAATTAATTTCTTTTTTTCATTAAATCTAAAAAATACAAAATACCAAAAAAACATTTAATCATTTAATTTTTAATTCTCATTAATTTTTAATTATTTGCAAAAGGGCCCAACGCCCTAATTTTGTTAATTTCTTTATTTCTCGCGTTTATTTTATTATCGCTCATTATAATTTTGTAAATGTCCCAAAGCCATGTAATTTATTTCTCGCACTTTTTATTTTATCGCATTATTTATTTTTCGCTAAATCGGGTCCGGTTTAATTTTGGCGATGTGGACCCGCGCCTTTTGTAATAGTTTAGAACCTTTAATTTCTCGCAACTTTTAACTGCTAATAAATGCATGCAAGAATGAATGACAAATAAAAACAAACGCATAGATCACTTTGACATGACAAGACAAAAATAAATGAAACGACACACAAATCACACACCACCCCTAGGGTACGCCTCACTGTTGCCTTGCCTCGAAAGGTGATCGTCGAGTAGAGGATGTCTTAGTAAGTCCTCATGATCCGGGAACCTGGCATGAGGGTAGCTTCTAAGGTGTCTTCCCATTGCTCTGGTGATCACCATGTCCCGAACCTCGAATTGACCCGAACACCTCCAACGGTGGTGCTACCTACCTCTCAATGGTGGGATGGCACTACTTTAAAGGACATTTACACAAATGAATTCCTTAGGGTAGGTAGGTTCTCGTAGATACTTGCTCTAAATTTCAAAACAAATCAAAAATACTTTTCACACCAACACATTTTCAAAAAGCTTTCGAAAGCAATTTTTCAAACACTCTTGAGGACCGATACAAGAGTCGAACTGAAATTTTCAAAGAAACTTTTTAAAACCCACAGTTGAAAAGCAAACAAACAATTTTGAAAACACAAGTGAGCAAGTATCTAAGAGCCCATGGATAACCATGGATAGAAAGGGTGCTAACACCTTCCCTTTCTATAACCTACCTCCCGAACCGAGAGCAATCTCTTTAAAGGAATTTTTCTGTGCTTTTGTCCTTTCCATTTGGAGAAAATAAAAGACGGTGGCGACTCTTGCTTCCGCGACATTTCGCGAACCAGCTTTAAAACAGTCAGTTCCAGATCCACCGATCACAGAACTGGCGACTCTGCTGGGGATACTTTATAAAGTGAGGTGTACCTTAGGGTTAGTTCATGACTGTGTTTTCACTTGTATTGTTTTGCTTGCTTTATTATTGTGGGTTGCATCGGAGATACATAGATCCTAACCCGGATCTGGGGAACCCTGTTTAGGTAGCATAAGCTGTGAGGGACCTGTCCGGCGTAGACCGACACAGGTGAAGCAGTGGCTACGTTGGTGTGACACCTTAGTCTGTACCGATATCCCTTGTGTCGCAACGAGGAGAATATGGGTCTTCTAAGGAGTCATTAAGCACCAACAACCTTAGAACCTTAATTGACACAACTTGGCCTTTAGAACAGTAGCAGTATGCTACGCCCATTGAGGCTAAACTCTCGTGATGGTTCTGGCCGCAAGAAAAGATTGCGATGCTGGAGTTATGACCGATTGAGGGTAGTCAATGATATTGGGATCCTCTAAGAACCCGGTTACTTTTGATTAGGACAGGTATGAACCAACAAACTGAAAGAGGGTAGTACCTAGACCTCATGCTGGCCTAAACTTTAGGGGCTTGCCTTGTGTGACTTGTGTGCCTTACCATGTTTGCCTTTGTATCTGTATGTGGTGTGCTTTATCATAACATCATAGCATCATGAACATTGCATGCATCCTGACCATTTCAAAGACAAGAGGGTTTCATCTTTGCTCTGTTTTGTAGGACATTATGATGCCTGTACGAAGGAATACTATCCGGTTCAACTTTGTTCGTTCACCTGAGTTGCTTGATGAGTTGGTTAGCAGAATTCCAAACACCACTTCCTTCATTCAGAGGCATGGTTCTCTTCTCAGTTTAGTCACTGCAAAGCGGGATCAACAGTTGATGAGTGTTCTGACCCAGTTCTATGACCCTCAGTACCAGTGCTTCACCTTTCAAGACTTCCAGCTGGTCCCTACCCTGGAAGAGTTCTCTAATCTGCTTGGTATCCCTATCTTGGATCAGACTCCCTTTACTGGTTGGGAAAAGACCCTCAGGCTTGAGGATATTGCTGCAGCTCTTCCTTTGACCCATCAAGAGGTAACAGACAACTGGGTAACTAGAAGCGGAGTTAAGGGTTTCTTGGCCAAATTTCTGATTGGTAAAGCTAACAGCTTCTGGAATGACTTGGACTTTAGGGCATATGAAGACATCTTGGCTCTCCTAATCTATGGGTTAGTCCTGTTTCCTAATCCTGACAACTTCATCAATGTCACTTCCATTAGGATCTTTATGTCTCAGAACCCTGTGCCCACTCTTTTGGGTGACATCTTGCAACAACTCCATGCCCGTACTACCCGAAGACGAGGAACCCTATGGTGTTGTATCCCTTTGTTGGTAAGGTGGTTTATTTCGCACCTCCCTAAGTTCGTACTGAAGAACCAAGAAGGAAGAGGTTGGGCTCACAGGTTAATGTCTCTCACCGATAAAGACATCATTTGGACTTGCAGAGGTTTGGATGAGATAGCTATTATTGATCGATGCGGGGAGTATCCTAATGTTCCTCTGATTGGTACTCAAGGAGGGATCTCGTACAATCCATGTCTAGCACTCCGTCAGTTTGGAAGAGCAAGAAGAGCAGGCCCCCATGAGATGTTGGTGCCTCACATCAGTTTCGAGTTTCAGGTGGATAGTGACGAGCTACGTCGTAGGTTCATCAAGGCTTGGGAGAAGGTTCATAAAGCTGACCCGCAAGAGCTAGGGCCAAAGACTTCTCTACCTATGGAAGCCTACTACAAATGGGTCCGCATCCGTGCTCAGAAGTTAGGTATGCCGTATGAAGCTGTCAGACCCGTCATTCTTGAGTGTCCTGATAAAGATGGTGTTCCTCCAACTGTCCTTCCTCCTCAGATACCCACTGATTATGAGACATTGAAGAGATCTTGGTCGCAACTGCAAGAAGAACGGGATTCTTACCGGGAAAAGTTCAACGAGCAGGAATCAAAGATCCAAAAGCTGACAAAGCAGTTGGAGAATGAGAGAGCCCTGAATGCCTACCTCCGTACTGAGAAGAGGAGACCATGGGATCAATGAGGAATTCTGAATGTGCCTCTTCAGTTTTTATTTCCTTTCCAGTTGTTTCATTTCATGTAAACGCCTAAGGGCAACTTGTTGAATAATTTCAGTTACAAAGTTGAATCTAATGAAGTGTGTTCTTTTTTGTTTACAAAGTTGATTCCCGATTGTCTTTGAAAACATAATTCATACGCATTTCATACATCATGTGCATAGCAGGTTTTTCCTTTTTCAGGTTGCTTACAGTTCTTCGCTGTTTATTTCAGCATCATGAATCCCGGATCTGAATCAACAGAGACATCAATCAAGGCTCTCCAGGCGCAGAATGCGCAGTTTCAAGAACTAATCCTGGGTCTAGCTAAGGGCCAAGAGGAATTGAAGACTATGCTCCTGAAGAAGGAGAGGAAGAAGAAAAGAAGAACTGTTCTATTCAACTCGGGCCGAAGGTTGGGTAATACTCTGCACCAAGAAGAGGTTGTTTCTTCTGTTGGCAAGAGTCCTTCACAGGCAGAAGTCAAGGTTCCTACTCCAGAGGTCTCCGACAACGAGACAGATTTTGATGAAGAGCAGTACCCTCCTGAAGACAACAAGTACAAACAACTGGAAGACAGGTTGAAGGCCATGGAAATTCAACAGGTACCTGGGCTGGATTTCGGAGATCTGGGTTTGTCGACTGGTGTGATCATTCCACATAAATTCAAAGCTCCCACCTTCTCCAAGTATGACGGGGCATCTTGTCCCAAACTGCATTTGAGGTCCTATGTGCGAAAGATTCAGCCGTACTCTGCGGACAAGAATCTATGGATCCACTTCTTCCAGGAGAGTCTTTCAGGGACTCATCTCGAATGGTTCTATCAGCTGGATGGGACCAAAGTTCGTAACTGGGAGGAGCTGGCCACTGCTTTCTACAAGCAGTATCAGTACAATGCCGACCTTGCCCCCACGCGTACCCAACTCCAGGGTATGTCGCTGGGCGTAAGCGAAGGTTTCAAAGAGTACGCGCAGAAGTGGAGAGACTTGGCTGGCAGGGTGCAGCCACCTTTGACTGATCGAGAGTTAGTGGACATGTTCTTGGGGACCCTATCTGGGCCATTCTTTAACCATCTCATTGGGAATTCTTCGGCTGGTTTCACTGATTTGATCTTGACTGGAGAGAGAATCGAAGCTGGGCTGAAATCTGGGAAGATTGCAAAGGCTGCATCATCATCTGGGTCGGACAAGAAACCGTTTAAAAAGGAGTCTAGTGCCGTGTATGGCTCCAGAAAATCAGAAAGACCTGATCGCCGCCAATCTGTCAGTGCGGTCATGATCGCTACGCCTGCTGCCGCTCCCCGGCCAAACAATCCTCAAAGGGCTGATAGACCTCGGAGAGAGTTTACCCGGTTAAGCATGACCCTATCGCAAATCCTGCCACAGTTACTATCCACCAATTTGGTGACTGTTAAGGAGGCGCCAAAGTTCTCAAACACTACCTCTCCCAAGTACAACCCGAACGCCCGTTGTGCTTACCATTCAGACAGCCCGGGACATGCCACTGATGACTGTTGGGCGTTAAAGAATAAGGTGCAAGACCTTATCGATGCTAAAGAGATACAATTCGAGGCGCCTGCAAAGCCGAATGTAGTTACTGCCCCTATGCCTCAGCACGGGGTAAATGCGGTTGATGAAGATGTTTATGCTGTTTCTGTGGATGATCTAGCCACTCCTTTAAAGATCATTAAGAAGAATCTACTGCAGGCCGGTTTATTTCCGGGTTGTAGTGAGGGTTGCCTGTTCTGTGTTGTGTCCCCATCCGGTTGTCCCTTGCTAAAATTAGGCATCCAAAGCTTAATGGATAGCAAGGAGATTCTATTCAAGAAGTCCGCTGTTCGTATGGTTCCAGTGGAAGAAGTTTCTGTAGTGACTATCTTCAACAATCCGATCTCGGCTCTCCAGAAGAAGCCTGTCCAAATTCTGACCGTCGCACCTGTCACTATCACTGTTCCTGGGCCCCTGCCCTATGTATCCAACAAAGCTGTCCCTTGGCACTATGGGGCAGACGTATATATAAATGGAGTGAAACAAGAGCTCAACGCTGGCGCCAGCATCTGTGACATCACTGGCCCGGCCAAAGTTACCCGCAGTGGCAGGCTCTTCTCGCCTGACATTGCGCCACCTGCTGCTAGAAGACCACTCCTGATAATTCCTGCAAGTACACCTACTCCCGTTGCTGATCAAGTTGTTATTCCTGCTGCTGATCCTATTGTTTCTCCTGCTGCCGAGTCATCCAATGCTCGGGGCAAGGGAATTGAAACTGAGCCTGCCCAGACGGAGGCACCCGTACCCATAGCTGCTGAGGCCTCCCCACAAGAGATGGAGGAGATTTTGAAGATTATAAAGAAGAGCGATTTTAATGTCGTGGAACAGTTAGGGCATACGCCCTCCAAGATATCCATGCTCTCTTTACTGCTGTGCTCTGAGGCCCATGCAAAGGCCCTAATCTCATTCCTTAAGAAGGCTCATGTGCCACATGAAACTTCTGCAGTCCAATTCACTGATTGCGTGGCAAGTCTAACGGCGGACAATGGCTTGGGTTTTTCAGATGCTGACTTAACCATGAAGGGGAAAGATCATAATGATGCTCTGCATGTCTCAATTGAATGCAGGGGCACCACCTTGGCACATGTGTTGGTTGATACTGGGTCATCTTTGAATGTGCTACCCAAGAAGGCTCTGGATCGTCTAGATTGTGAAGGCCTGGATTTGAAACCCAGCAACATTATCGTCAGGGCCTTTGATGGTTCAAAGAGGATGGTCCATGGGGAGGTGGACATTCCGATTCGTGTGGGCTCTCAGGTGTTCGACTCCACTTTTTATGTGATGGATATCCGTCCATCTTACTCTTGTCTGCTGGGTCGACCCTGGATACATAAGGCTGGGGCAGTGACCTCTACCTTGCATCAAAAACTGAAGTACCCCGTCAGAGGGAAGATTGTCACCGTGCAAGGTGAGGAAGAATACATGGTGAGCCACTTAAACTCGTTCAGATACATTGAGATGGATGGGGAGTTCATTGAGACCCCCTTTCAGCATTTCGAGGAGGTGTTTCCAATCGCAGCAGAAACAGCAGAAGCAGGTGGTCCTCTGAAGATGGCTTCCCTAAAGGATGCCAGGGCTGTAGTGCAAAAGGGTGAAGGTGCCAACTGGGGCAGACTGCCAGACTTCACCCAGAAGACTGATAAACTTGGGCTGGGCTTCACCTCAGAAGGGCAGAGAGCTATGAGGAAAGAGAAGATCGGAAGGCCTCCGGTATTTATCAAGGGTTCAGAAGTGAATGCTGTCGGGGAAGACTTTGAAGTGGACGAAGCCGAATTCAACAGCTGGATTTATCCGACGGCCGAAGAAGGATTGAACAATTGGAGTGCAAAGGATCACACCCCTGTTACCTTTGTGACACAGTAATGAATTCCCATGTTTTGTTATTTTGTAATAGACAATGATAAACTCTATGGCCCGGTGTCTTACCCGAGGCACCGTGGTTCTATTTGTGAGGGCATACGAACTGTCATTTTATACATCATGAATGAAAATCTTGGACTTTTCGCATTGCAAATATTGTGTTCCTTTTTCTTCTTTCATTTCCTTTACATAATTATCAAAACAGCTGTATTTACGCACACACTCACTCATACAGGTTCCAATCCACTCTGGATCTCGCTGATAACAGCTCTGCTAATGCCAATTATGACTTCGAAAATCCGATCAACTTAGCCGAAGACGAAGGTGAAGATGATTGCGAAGTGCCTGGCGAGCTTGCAAGACTGTTGCTTCAGGAAGAGAGGGCAATTCAACCCCATGAAGAGCCAGTGGAAACTATAAACCTGGGTACTGAGGCAGACAAAAAAGAGGTAAAGATTGGTGCTAACCTAGCGCTCAGCGTGAAGCAACGGTTAACCAAGATGTTACATGACTATATGGAGATCTTTGCCTGGTCCTACGAAGACATGCCAGGGTTGGATACCGATATTGTTGTCCATCATTTGCCGACTAGGGAAGACTGCCCTCCAGTTAAACAAAAGGTTCGTCGGATGCGTCCAGAGATGTCAGAGAAGATTAAAGCCGAGGTGATGAAACAGTTTGATGCCGGGTTTCTTGCAGTGACTTCTTACCCTCAGTGGGTCGCTAATGTGGTGCCGGTACCTAAAAAGGACGGCAAGGTCAGAATGTGTGTTGATTACAGGGATCTGAACAGGGCCAGCCCCAAGGATGACTTCCCCTTACCTCACATTGATGTCCTTGTTGATAATACAGCTCAGCACAAGGTATTCTCTTTCATGGATGGCTTTTCAGGCTACAATCAGATCAAGATGGCACCTGAAGACATGGAGAAGACTACGTTTGTTACTCAGTGGGGCACCTTCTGTTACAAGGTCATGCCGTTCGGATTAAAGAATGCTGGGGCAACCTACCAACGTGCCATGGTAGCCTTATTTCATGATATGATCCATCATGAGATCGAAGTGTATGTGGACGACATGATCGCTAGGTCCCAGACTGAGGAAGAGCATCTAGATCATCTGCAGAAGTTGTTTGACCGGTTGAAATTGTACAAGTTGAGATTGAACCCGAACAAGTGCACCTTCGGGGTGAGATCTGGGAAGTTGCTAGGCTTCGTGGTCAGTGATAAAGGTATTCAAGTGGACCCTGCTAAGGTCACAGCTATTCAAGAGATGCCAGTTCCCAAGACAGAGAAGGAAGTCAGAGGCTTTTTAGGACGCCTGAATTACATTGCTCGATTCATATCTCATCTGACTGCTACCTGTGAGCCAATCTTCAAGCTGCTGAAGAAAGATTAGGTAGTACGTTGGAACGAGGAATGTCAGGTTGCTTTCGACAAAATCAAAGAGTATCTCCAAGAACCACCTATCCTTATGCCACCGGTTGAAGGGAGACCTCTGATCCTATATCTGACAGTGCTAGACAATTCAATGGGGTGTGTGCTGGGGCAGCATGACGAGTCTGGCCGAAAAGAGCATGCCATTTATTACCTTAGCAAAAAGTTTACCGACTGTGAGACCCGATACTCACTGCTTGAGAAAACTTGCTGCGCTTTGGTATGGGCTGCTCGCCGGCTGAGACAGTATATGCTGACTCATACCACCTTGTTGATCTCAAAGATAGATCCTATAAAATACATATTCGAAAAGCCTGCTCTGTCTGGGAGAATTGCAAGATGGCAGATGATCTTGACGGAATACGACATCCAGTATACAACCCAGAAAGCCATCAAGGGGAGTGTATTGGCAGACCACTTAGCTCATCAAGCTGTAGATGACTACCAATCAATGAACTTCGAGTTTCCGGATGAAAGCATCATGATTGTGACTGATTGTGAAGTACCTGGACCGGATGAAGGACCTGAACCAGGATCCCGATGGTCTATGCACTTTGACGGAGCTTCCAATGCTTTGGGAAATGGTATCGGCGCCATCATCATATCTCCTCAAGGTACTCATACTCCACTCACTGCCCGGCTATGTTTCAACTGTACCAACAACATGGCGGAGTATGAGGCATGTATCATGGGTCTTCAAGCTGCGATCGACTTACGGATCAAGTTCCTCAGTGTCTTCGGAGATTCCGCTCTAGTGATCAATCAGATCAATGGAGAGTGGGATACGAAACATCCAAACTTGATTCCTTACAGAGAATGTGTGTTGACCATGATTCCCCACTTCACCAAGATAACCTTCGAGCACTTTCCAAGAGAAGAGAATCAGTTAGCGGACGCGTTAGCTACAATGTCTTCAATGTTCAAGGTTAAATGGGATAATGAAGCTCCCCGGATCATCATTTGGAAACTGGACGAACCGGCATACTGTTGTGATCTCGAAACTGAATTGGTGACTGAGAAGCCTTGGTACCATGAAGTGAAGAGATATCTGGAAGATCAGGAATACCCTGAAGGTGCCTCTATCAACGATAAGAAATTCCTGAGGAGGTTCGCAGCCAAGTTCTTCCTAAGCAACGGCGTCTTGTACAAGCGAAACCATGATTCAACCTTACTGCGTTGTGTGGACAAGACTGAAGCGGAAAGAATCATGGAAGAGCTACACGAAGGGACCTTTGGTACGCATTCCAGTGGACATACTATGGCTAAAAGGATCCTACGGGCAGGATATTACTGGTCCACAATGGAAGCGGACTGCTACCAACATTCTAGGACATGCCACAAGTGCCAGATATATGCAGATAAGGTGCATGTTCCTCCGGTTCCCCTGAATGTTCTGACTGCGCCTTGGCCGTTTGCAATGTGGGGCATAGACATGATCGGTGAAATAAGACCTACGGCATCCAATGGACATCGCTTCATCCTAGTGGCGATCGACTATTTTACAAAGTGGGTTGAGGCAGCATCCTATGCTACAGTAACCAAGACTGTTGTGGCACGGTTCATTCGGCACAACCTGATTTGTCGATACGGCGTCCCTGAGCGGATCATTACAGACAACGGTACCAATTTGAACAATAAGATGATTGCTGAGCTTTGCGAACAGTTCAAGATACAGCACCACAATTCTTCTCCTTACAGACCGAAGATGAATGGGGCTGTAGAAGCAGCTAACAAAAACATCAAGAAGATCGTGCAAAAGATGACAGTAACGTACAAAGATTGGCACGAGATGTTACCGTTCGCTCTGCATGGGTACCGTACCTCAGCTAGGACGTCAACCGGGGCAACTCCTTTCTCTCTGGTTTATGGCATGGAGGCAGTCTTGCCGATCGAAGTGCAAATTCCCTCTCTCCGGATAATGAAGGATGCAGACCTGAACGAAGATGATTGGATCCAGACACGACTTGACCAACTTAACCTCATTGACGAAAAGAGACTTGCTGCTATCTGTCATGGTCAGACGTATCAGAAACGGATGATCAGGGCATTTAACAAGAAAGTCAGACCACAGGAATATCAAGTCGGGGATCTGGTTATCAAGAGAATCATCCTTCCTCAGAGTGATCCAAGGGGCAAATGGACCCCTACATATGAAGGGCCATTTGTGGTTAAGCATGTGTTCTCAGGAGGAGCAATGATCTTAACTAACATGGATGGTGACGACCTTCCTCACCCCGCCAATGCAGACATAGTTAAAAAATACTACGCATGAAAAAGACCCGCTAGGCTGACATGCCTAGGCAAAAAATAGGGCTTCCCGTCGAACCAAAAGGGTTCGGGCAAAATGTAGGGATGAAAATAAAAAAAATCTGTACACCCGGCAAGTCGAAAACCTGAAAAGGCGGCTTGGGCAAAAATGGGTATCCCGGTGGACTGAAAACCCGAAAGGGCGGTCCAGGCAAAAATTAGGGATAAAGCGTAAAACTATGTCTCATTGGATCACTTTGCATCCAGAATCCGGTATCTGCATCAAGTTCAAAACGGCATCGATCAGTCAGCTTCACCTTCAACTAAGGTCATCAAGTGATGAGACGCTCGGAGTTATAAAGACAATAGCAGAGTTGAAACCCAGTGGATCATTCATCTTTCACACAGCTGTTTTATTTTCATTTGTACAAAACTTGTATAAATTCTTTTGATCGGCGACGTACCTCTTACTAGGACGTCATCCTCTTGTATACAAAACGCCTATTTTCAGGCCATTCAAAAATCAATAAAAATATATCTTCAGTTAAACGTGCCAAGTGTTTTTTATTTTCCTGTTTTGTTTTGCGAAGAACGTCCAAGGTTCAATTTGTGATGTATGCATTGACAATAATTTGCTAACTCATAAATATTTACATACGAAACAAAGGAATTCATTGCAGGTGACACTAGAAACAGGGGCAATAAAAGAGTTGTCGGAGCAGTCTAATTGTTCTATCCTTTAAGGCACCAAGGTAGGTTCAGCTAAAGAACACGGCCAAGTGTATCTTAATTCCCCAGAGAGCAGTTCAGTAAAACAATACATGTCTCTCCAAGCAAAATTACAAATATCAAGGAAATTGAGTATCCTCCCGAGATCTCAATACTTCCCCAGCAGCATGCTTTCTTAACAAGTATCCCCGGCAGTCTCGGTCTAAAGATTGTTCCCCGGCGGTATAGCAACATTCAAAGGAATCACTTCCCTGCAATTCAAACCTCCCCTAGAAGAGTCCAATCCAGCTTCACCAGCAAAATTGGAAGTCATATCCCCAAGCAATAAGCTTATCCCCAGTAGATTCTGGAAGCTTATTCCCTCGCAGAGCACGAACGCATCGTCCCGGCTTGATTTAAAGAGTTATTTCCGTAACAGGATATAACTGGGTTATCCTCAGCCAAAAGCCGCGAAAAGAGCGTCCTCGGCAAAATATCTTCCTACCCCCAGCGAAGTCTATCAACACTTCCAGCACAACAAGGATATCCCCAGCATGACTCATCAACGGTATCCCCAGCGGAGTTATCTTCATCAACGCAGTAAAGCATCATTATCCCTACAGAGTAGCACTCCCCAGCATGATCGCTAGAGTATCTTTTCTCCCGCAGAATTATCTCATTTGCCAAGTGTATTCCTCAACGGAGTTATCTTCTCCTGTCGGTATCCTTGCAACGAATCATCCACAGCAGAAGCAAAATCTCTTCCTCAACATCAGCCCAGGATATGACTTCCCGGCACCCGTCAAGGATCTATTTTCCTAGACGAAAGCGTACATAAAACTTTACATACATCATCATAGTATGCATAACGCACTGCATCATATCATATAAATCATACCCATCATTGCTTGATCCATATCATGCATTGCATATGACTGACCTTTACCTTTCAGGAAGAGTACAGTTGAAATTCCCAAACATATTTCAAGGATGTCTCTAGTCCAGTTAAATCGACTCCAAACAGATTTTTCTGATAAAGACTCAGTAGAAGCTATGGTCCCCTCTCCAACGGCGTGTGAGGTGGTAATTCCTTCTTCAGATGTTCCCCTCTCCGGCATGAGCGTGAGGTGATATTCTCTTATGGTCCCCTCTCCAACAGCGTGTGAGGTGGTAATTCCTTCTTCAGATGTTCTCCTCTCCGGCATGAGCGTGAGGTGATATTCTCTTATGGTCCCCTCTCCAACGGCGTGTGAGGTGGTAATTCCTTCTTCAGATGTTCTCCTCTCCGGCATGAGCGTGAGGTGATATTCTCTTATGGTCCCCTCTCCAACGGCGTGTGAGGTGGTAATTCCTTCTTCAGATGTTCTCCTCTCCGGCATGAGCGTGAGGTGATATTCTCTTATGGTCCCCTCTCCAACGGCGTGTGAGGTGGTAATTCCTTCTTCAGATGTTCTCCTCTCCGGCATGAGCGTGAGGTGATATTCTCTTATGGTCCCCTCTCCAACGGCGTGTGAGGTGGTAATTCCTTCTTCAGATGTTCTCCTCTCCGGCATGAGCGTGAGGTGATATTCTCTTATGGTCCCCTCTCCAACGGCGTGTGAGGTGGTAATTCCTTCTTCAGATGTTCTCCTCTCCGGCATGAGCGTGAGGTGATATTCTCTTATGGTCCCCTCTCCAACGGCGTGTGAGGTGGTAATTCCTTCTTCAGATGTTTCCCTCTCCGGCATGAGCGTGAGGTGATATCTCCTTTCAGATTATAATTTCCTATAGTTCCCTCTCCAGCGGTGAGTAAGGTGACACCCTTTGAGATTATAATATCCTTTGGTTCTCTTCCTGACACTACAAAGATGGTAATTCTCACCAAGATTTTCTCAACGAGCGTTGTTGAAGTTGAAATCATCCAAGGTTCTCTTACCATTCACGCTAAGGCAGTAACCATCCCTGGTTCATTCATCAGCGTTTGAAGCTCCAGATTCAGCTCCTGTAACCAATCAGGACATATCTATATCAAGCATCTAAAATCAGCTCCTGCGACGTGTCAGGTACTCATTTTTCTGTTTTGCAGGTATGCAGGTCCTCGCTAAGGAATCTCCTACGCGATCAACATCCAAATGGCATCTATAAGCCCATTCCCTCATCATCATTGCAACTATGTGAGCGCAAATTTCTGGGCACTCTAGTGTCCAATCATCTTCTACCCTCGGATTACGAAAGGCACGTCAGCCAATCTGCATCCTCAGGTCTAAGAAGATTGAACAGGGGCAACTGTTGTACCCCAAAATTTGCCCTCCCATATTCATCAAGAATTGTCAAAGTCAAGGTCACAAATTCCCCAAGGGACTATACAGCTCAACTGTCTCCTAGACAGTCAAGACTAGGGTTTGAGTTCTGGTCAAGCAAATGAACTTCTCAAAGGCCCAATCAAGTCTCACATGCTTAAAAAGATGGTCAAGCATCCTCATGTCAAGTTTCAAGGCATTCAGCTCAAAATTGCACAGTCAAAACCCTAGATTGCACTACAGTCAACTGTAGGGGCAAAATGGTCATTTGACAGTCAAAAGTTCAAATTTTTGGTCAACACATCATTTTGAGGCCACAAACATCATTTGATCAATGCTTGATCATGATTCTCAAAATTTGGCTCAGAAATCATCAAAGATGCAAAAGTTACTATATTTGGACAGCTGAAAAAGTCAACTGAAATTGACCAGGGCATAACTTTCACATGGATTATCAGAAAAATTCCATCCAAAGCTCATTTTGAAGAGAAAGACATTTCCTACAATTCATCTTCATGTTCCAAGCTCAAGAAATGCTCTCACAAAAAGTTATCAATTTCAACATTATAGGTCATTTTCAAAAAGTCAACAAAAAGTGACTCTAAGTCAAAGGCCATAACTTGAGATTGGTAAATCAAAATGACATGGGACCAAAGGCATTGGTTAAAGGACTCAAAGACCTTTCCAAAATGTCCAAGAACATGTGAAAAGCTTAAAAATTGACCAAGTTATGCCTTGTGGAAGTTGGGAAATTTTTGGAAATTTTTGAAAGTCAACATTGATGCAAAAGGCCTAAAAATGCAAATGGGCCCAATTATCTTCCAAATTTCTTCATGACAAGCCTATGCACGACCATTAGGCCCAAAGGGAAGTATTCTCATATTTTTTAATTATTTATTTGAATTAATATTAATTTATATTCATTTAAATGATTTTAATTCATGAAAAATATAACCTTAACCTAAAAAAATCTTTTTATGCACATTATAATGTCAATATCTCGTGCTTAATGGATTATGGCAAGTTTTGATAAGTTTTGATCAGATTTGAACCAAGTGGCACATGAAAAGATATGAAAAAAGATTTTTCAAAATCAAATATATGAAATCATAATTGCAAGAGATTTTGGTTGAAATTGTTGACCTAATTGCTTCCTTACAAGTATTAGAACAAGACCTAATGATCCAGGACTGAAAAAGCTGCGCATAACACACTCTTGCATATTGAAATTTTTGACAAAAAAGTCAATACTGAATTCAAGGATATAGGACGATTCAAGCTTGGATTTTCGTTTCAATAGCATTCTGAGGCATCACTGAGTACTTCTCAATCAATAACCACGACAAAAACACCTTGAATTGGTATGAAGAACCTTGACCGAACCAAGAAAATTCCAAACTCGTGCATCATGATTTACATGTTTTTAC
Source organism: Vicia faba (assembly GCA_948472305.1). Classification (NCBI taxonomy): domain Eukaryota; kingdom Viridiplantae; phylum Streptophyta; class Magnoliopsida; order Fabales; family Fabaceae; genus Vicia; species Vicia faba. The sequence continues at coordinate 265,909,847 of OX451741.1, read as the reverse complement.
AGCATTTTGTCCATTAATTCATGTTTCTATTGATGTTTCTGAACTAACTGCAACGTTTGATTGTGTTTTTGAGTCACGTACACGATTATGCCATTGTCGAATATTAGGGTTTGCAGGTTCCTGATTTAGGGCTTTTGCATATAAGGAAAATTAGGACTCATAGGTGCCATGACTGAACTCAGCACCTCAAGACGAAGAGACCTATACCCTCGCGAACAATTTATGATGCCTAGAAAGCTATTCGCTATTTTCTCAAATCCACCTTAAGACCACGCTGGAAAAACCGTTCCCTTTGAGTTTTGTTTTACAGGGTAGGGAAGGAGACGAAGATGTGTCTGAACCTGATTGGACATTTTGAATTTTCGCGCGAAATTCCAAAGCGTTAGCGTGTTCTCTTTATATTATTTGCATATTATTATATATCAATTGAAAGCGAATGGCTCAGCTGGCAGGGACTAAGGCATGTGACCTTCAAGACCTGGGTTCAAGTCCCAGGTCTTGCATAAATTCCATATTATTTTTCTATAACTGATTCCATGCAGGCCTAACGTGAACGTTCACCATACACGCTCAATAATCCATCGCCCACGCGTCCATCTCACCCAGATCAAGGGCCAGGATTCAAAGAATGCCATAAGCACAAGTCAAAGCGCTGACACCTGATCCTAAAAGTCAACCACCTTCCAAGCAAATGGGCCTTGAATTACCAGGCCTTACCTCCTAAATTGGGGACTACACCCCACTCTGGTTTGATCTCTTGTTTTTATTTATTTCATTTATTTTAATTGATTGTTTATTTTAATTGTTTGTTTTAATTAATTATTTTAACAAAAATCTAAAAACATTACAAAAATCAGCAAATACACAAAAATATAATATTTATTTTATACTAATTATTTTCATGAATAAATTAGAATATAAAATGTTTAGTTTAATTAGGTTTTAATTTTAATTCTTTTTTTAATAAAAAATCCAAAACATGTAGAATTAGGTTAATTAATAGTTTTAATGTCTTTTTAATTTTGATTTCTCACAATACTATTTATTTATTATTTATTTTCCTATTTAAATTGTACATAAATTTTAGGTTAATTTAGATCTTATTTTAATTCTTTCTTAATAATTAAAAAATATTAGAATTAGGGTTTGCTTCTTAATTTAATTTTAATTAATTTCTTTTTTTCATTAAATCTAAAAAATACAAAATACCAAAAAAACATTTAATCATTTAATTTTTAATTCTCATTAATTTTTAATTATTTGCAAAAGGGCCCAACGCCCTAATTTTGTTAATTTCTTTATTTCTCGCGTTTATTTTATTATCGCTCATTATAATTTTGTAAATGTCCCAAAGCCATGTAATTTATTTCTCGCACTTTTTATTTTATCGCATTATTTATTTTTCGCTAAATCGGGTCCGGTTTAATTTTGGCGATGTGGACCCGCGCCTTTTGTAATAGTTTAGAACCTTTAATTTCTCGCAACTTTTAACTGCTAATAAATGCATGCAAGAATGAATGACAAATAAAAACAAACGCATAGATCACTTTGACATGACAAGACAAAAATAAATGAAACGACACACAAATCACACACCACCCCTAGGGTACGCCTCACTGTTGCCTTGCCTCGAAAGGTGATCGTCGAGTAGAGGATGTCTTAGTAAGTCCTCATGATCCGGGAACCTGGCATGAGGGTAGCTTCTAAGGTGTCTTCCCATTGCTCTGGTGATCACCATGTCCCGAACCTCGAATTGACCCGAACACCTCCAACGGTGGTGCTACCTACCTCTCAATGGTGGGATGGCACTACTTTAAAGGACATTTACACAAATGAATTCCTTAGGGTAGGTAGGTTCTCGTAGATACTTGCTCTAAATTTCAAAACAAATCAAAAATACTTTTCACACCAACACATTTTCAAAAAGCTTTCGAAAGCAATTTTTCAAACACTCTTGAGGACCGATACAAGAGTCGAACTGAAATTTTCAAAGAAACTTTTTAAAACCCACAGTTGAAAAGCAAACAAACAATTTTGAAAACACAAGTGAGCAAGTATCTAAGAGCCCATGGATAACCATGGATAGAAAGGGTGCTAACACCTCCCTTTTCTATAACCTACCTCCCGAACCGAGAGCAATCTCTTTAAAGGAATTTTTCTGTGCTTTTGTCCTTTCCATTTGGAGAAAATAAAAGACGGTGGCGACTCTTGCTTCCGCGACATTTCGCGAACCAGCTTTAAAACAGTCAGTTCCAGATCCACCGATCACAGAATGCATAAAAAGTGTTAGACTTTTAAAAATATTTCATGTTTTTTGAAAGTATTTAGTGTGTTTGAAAAGATGCTTGTCTTTGAAGATGGATTGTGAGCAAGCAACTAAGAACGTTCTACCTACTCAAAAGTCTTTTGTTCATTTCTCTCTTCCTTTGATATTTCTATCTTACCATTCATTAGTAAGTAGCCTTATCTTTGGATGTGAAGGGACGGGTGTGGGTCATCGTATAGTTATAGAAGGCATTATTGTAGGATACCTTAGTAATTTGTCGTAAGGGTCTAAGATTTTTTTTACCGGAGGCAACATTGAAGGGTCATCGAGGGACTACGATCTTGTATTCGAGTGTCATTGTTAAATTATTCCATATTCGAAGGACATGACTATTTATTTCTTAAGGCAACAAATGGAGTTAACCCTAGAGGTGCAAGTATGCAAGGTGTTTTGATTTCATGCATTGTTTTGTCTTGAATTAAGGTTTTCTATTCATTGATTTTATCTTGCCATACAAACCCTAATTACTAGCATTATATAGAAAGTGATAAATTGCAGAAATTTAAAATTCTACGTTATTACATTATTTGGGGATGGGGGATATAAATTTACAAATGGGGGTTTGCAAGAAATTAAATCCTAATTATCTATTACAACCATATTGAACTTGTACGAGAAATGAAATGAATATAATGTACAAGAAGTGGAATGAATATAATGTACAAATAATGATATAAATATCATGTACAAGAGACATGAATTTTGTTTAGTTTTTAGGGAGAAGATTTTAACATGTTTAACTAAAAAGAAAAAATAACTAATAAGAAATTAAACTAAGTAAATTAGAAAAGAAAATATTTTTAATGTTTTTGATGAAAAGGTTTTAATATTAATCAAAAGATATGAAAAAGAAATTAATTAAAGTAAAGAAACCTAACAATCTAAATTAGTTTTAATTAAAATATAAATAACTAAACCTAAGTCTAATTAATTGAATAAAAAGAAATAAATTTGACAAGGAAATATTTTTTAGTCTTTTTGGTCTTAAAGAAAATAAATATGAGTATATTTAATATGAATAAATAAATCAAATATTTTTGAGATTTTTATTAATAAAAAATAAATATTGTAATAATATTAATAATAATAAATAAAAGATAGAAAATAAAATAAAATAAAATAAATAAAATAAGTCAAGAGGGGTGAAACTTGAATTTGAGGTGTTTTATAGTAAAACTGTTCGGTTTTAGGTCTGGCCCAAAAGTGGTTTTTATATTTTGTCATCAGAAAAGGCAATAAAAAAGGTAAAGATGGGCTTAAGGGAAAATGGGGCGCAAGGCCCAGTAGAAGAAAAAAATGTGAATGAAAAGTAAAAATAGGGGTGACGACGAGTAAAGTAACTTGGGCCTTGGCTTTGTTGATTGTCTATCAGCAGGATGGTGTGGGCAGGAATGAGGGGGGCGCACAGAAAGGGGTCGTTGGGCCTGGTAGCTATTATTTGAAGAAGGTCTGGTTGTGAAACAAAACATAACAAATAAAATTTAAAAAAAAACTAAAAACTTGTTTTCTTTAATTTCTCAAAGCAAAAATGCATGATTTCTTCCCTGTATTTTCGTTCTCCTTGGTTCTCTCTGGTTCTTGTGGTTCGCCGGAAATCTCCCTAGGCGGCGGTGGACGGCGGTCTTAACGGTGGAGATTGCTCCAATTGTGAATTTTCTTATATCATCCGCTTCCTTCTGTCCTTCCGGTTACTAATCTCGTGTTTGATTTTGCAGAAAATGCGTGATTTTGCGTAGATCAGAAAGGGGGTGAACGGAAACCCTAATGGCTCTGATTTGGCCTTTGTCACTTGTTTTGGTGAGATATTTCCTCTCTATTTCTCTTCGCTTTGCAATCTCTGAAGGGGTTTAGGTTTTTTCTGAAAATGATGATAAAATTTGGTTAGGGTTTGGCCGTTTGTATTGCGAGTATGTGTTCTATATATTTGTATATTTGTATGTTTGTATATCTGGTGAGCTGAATTTTGGGTTGTTGATTCGTGTTTTTGATATGAACAAATTTTGGTTTTGGTATCTCTGTATATTCTCTTTGTTGGAAAAATTTATCTCCGTGTTGTACTGGTTTTCTATGAATGGTATATTTTGTGAAAGAAGCTGAAAATGATTTTGAGGGGGGACAAACAGGTGTTGTTGTTTGTTGTGAACTGTATATTTTTTTCTTTAAACAAGAAGGTGGAAGATGATGTTGAGGTTTCGGCCTCTGTATGTTTTTTGTGTCCTCTCTGTATATTTCTCTGTCCACCCCCCTTCTTTGTGTGCTGGTTTTATACTGTAACTTGTGCATGCTGACTTTTGACTCTTTGTATAGACCTTGTACTTAATTACTTGTTGTTGGCTGGCTGCTTGTTGCTTTTACTGATTTTGTGACTTTGGCATTTGCTGGTTGCTTGTTGGCTGTGTTATTTTACTTGTGATAGATGTTGGCTTTTGTTTGCTTTAGGGCTATAATTGCTTGTCTTTTTCGTGATGGATGTTGTAATTTTTCCGACTTTGCTGGTTCTTCTGTGATATTATGAACAAAATATTTGCTTTGAGATTTGTTTGAGATTTAGAGTACAATTTTGGCCTATGACTTTATATTATAATTCTGATTTTTTGATTGAGACAAACAAATATGAGGCTTTGTGATTGCTTGCTTGCTGGATTGGTTGCTTGTTCTGTGATGCTAGTTCTGACTTCTATTGATCTCTTAGCTCTCTTTTGTGAACCAAACTTTGTGATTTGTGATTTGCAAAAGTCTTACTCTTAGCCAATGATAGAGTTCTGACTTGTGAGGCTTGTACCGTTTTGTTTTGTCTTGTTTATGAACCAAGCTTTGTGATTTGAAATGGTATCTTTAGGAAAATGTTTTGAGGCCTTTGTTGGGCGTGAATTCTTGATTTGAAACTTTTGCTAATGGGCTGAAAACATCATTTGAATTCTTTGAATTTTTTAATTGTGAACCAAGTTTTGTCTTGTGATTTGCAATAGCATAATGGCCCATGATAGAAACTAATTTTTTGAGGCATTAGCACACAAAAATAAACTCTATTTTTTTATTCTCAAAACCACCCTAATGATGAGATTCTAAATAGAATCTCTTTGGAAATTTTGTTTATGCTCAAGCTCGATAATTTTCTAACCAATTCCTCTTTTTTTGTTTCATGTGAGTTGATGAGGAAGAGATGGAGATGGCAAGGCAAAGGCAAAAGCAAGAAGAATCCATGGATAGGCTTGAATAATCTTGGAGGTAAATTAGAAGAATGAGAAGATTTTAATCACATAGAATCTCATAGGATTGATTAGAATGAGTTTAGAAGCTTCCCTTATTTGTCTTGTAAGAATTAGAAATTGTCTTGGAATTTGAAGTTTGTTAGGGACAAAACAATTGACCTTTCAAATTGTATCATTGTGCCTCTCTTGTAAGACAAACTTTTTTGTTTCCAAAATGCTTATAAATAAAGTTGAATCTTGAATGCAATACTTGAATGAATCTTGTTGTGTTGAATGTTTTTTTTAAATGAAATTGAATGGACCTTGAATTGATGCTTGAATAAATCTTGGTTGAAATAAGAAATTAATCATGAATGGATGAGGATGAATTGATTTACAAATAATAATGAAACTGTGAAGTTGGAAATTTTGATGAATTGGTATGCTTGAATACATCTTGGATTTGCACACCTTGTCATTTAAACCTCAAGAAACCCCAAAAGTACTTCCTTTCCAACCTTGGAAACTTTGATGAATAAACTTAATCAAATGATTCTTCAAATTTCAAACCATCTTGTATCCGGTAGCAACAAAAAATCAAGAATGAACAAACTTTGATCATAATGAAACCCTTGTAATGATGAAGACACACCACGATAAATCAATAGCCTTGACATAAATTCAATGAACCTAAGATGACACAAGATAAAAACCATAATCTCTTGATGATCCTTAGTTGACGAATGCAAATGTACTAAGACAAAACTCAAAATAATAATGCTCCAAGAATTTTCTCAAGAGAGACGTCACACACCTCAGTAACCCAAAACCCATGCACAAGAGCCAATGGATAGAAGAAAATTTTGAGCATTTGCAAACTCGAACACTTGGTGAATTAATTGACATGTTTGGAGGTTTGAAAAGCTTTGAACATTTGAGAAACCCTTGAAGAGGATTTTTAAAGGAGAGGGAGGGAAAATTTTTTGGTACAACAACAGCCAAATACAGAAGATGATGTCACAAATATTACAGCAACATCTGAAAAACCCATCCAGAAAAGACAATCCAGGAGCAGCTTAGCACATCTGGAAAACTCGATTCTAGGAAAGAAGGATGACCCAATAAGAACAAGATCTACATTCAGAAATTATGAAGAATTACTCATGTCATTAGTGTCTCTGATTGAGCCAACTTCCATTGACGAAGCTCTTCTGGACAATAAATGGATCCTTGCAATGCAGGAAGAACTAAATCAATTTACCAGAAATGGCGTCTGTGATCTAGTTCCTAAACCAAAAGGCTTTAACATCATTGGAACCAAATGGGTCTTCAGAAACAAGCTAAATGAATAAGGAGAAGTCGTCAGAAACAAAGCACGACTGATGGCACAAGGTTATAGTCAGCAAGAAGGGATAGACTGTGTAAAAACCTTTGCTCCATTCGCCAAGTTAGAATCAATCAGACTTTTAATTTCTTTTGTTGTAAATAATGGCATCACTACTTTATCAGATGGATGTTAAAAGTGCTTTTTTAAATGGTTACATTGATGAAGAATTTTATGCTCACCAACCCCCTGGCTTTGAAAATACAAAACATCCAGAATATGTTTATAAACTTAAGAAATCATTATATGATCTGAAACAAGCTCCCAGAGCATGGTATGAAAGACTAAGTATTTTCTACTAGAAAATAATTTTATCAGAGGGAAGGTGGATACAACCTTATTATGTAAACTGTTTAAAAATGACATTTTGGTTTGTCAAATTTACGTAGATGATATAATTATTGGATCTACTAAAGCCTCTTTGGGAAAAGAATTTGCTAAGTCTATGCAGGCGGAGTTTGAAATGAGCTTGATGGGCGAACTCAAGTTCTTTCTGGGTATCCAAATCAATTAAACTCCAGAAGGAACCTACATCATCAAAGCAAGTATGTCAAATAACTTCTGAAGAAGTTTGACTTGTCAGAATGTAAGCCATCCAAAACTCCTATGCATCCCACATGCACTCTAGAAAAGGAAGAGGTAAGTAATAAAGTAGAACAGAAGCTCTAAAGAGGTATGATTGGGTCTCTCTTATATCTAACAACTTCAAGACCTGATATTTTGTATAATGTTTGTCTTTGTGCTAGATTCCAGTCAGATCCTAGAGAATGTCACTTAACAGAAGTTAAGAGGATTTTCAAGTATCTGAAAGGTACTACTAATCTTGGTCTTTGTTATAGAAAATCCAGAGAATACAAATTAGTATGGTACTTTGACGCTGAATTTTCCAGAGACAGAATAGAAAGAAAAAGTACTTCTGGAAGCTGCCAATTTCTGAGAGACAATCTAATCTCGTGGTCCAACAAAAGAAAATCCACCATTGCACTGCCAATTACTGAAGCTGACTATATAGCAGCAGTTGGATGTAGCACACAGATGCTCTGGATGAAGAGTCAGCTTGAAGACTTTAACATATAGGAGAGTAACATTCCCATTCTTTGTGATAATACTTCTACTACTTATCTTTCAAAAAATACTATTTTACATTCTAGGTCTAAACATATAGAAATTAAGCATCATTTTATTAGGGACTATATTCAGAAAGGAATTCTCTCCTTAAAATTTATAGACACAAACCATCAACGGGCTTATGTCTTCACTAAACCCCTTTCTAAAGATAGATTTAATTTCATTCTGAATCATCTCAGTATGAAATTATGTCCGGAATGATAATATTGTTTCTGTATATTTAAACCCTCAGAACTTTATGCTTTAAATTTCCTTTGTGTGAACATATGATCAATAGTTCTTCAAAAGTGAGAAGGGAAGTTGTGTCAGGATCTATCCAGAAGATCTGAACATTCTCTAAAAACGTTTTATTTCTAAGATAGAAGCAAGCAGTTCACAATATCAACATCTATCAACTCTAAAATGCAAGGTCACCCTCTAAGGTTGAACACGTGTTCAAATTCTGAAGGGACTGAAACGGTTGAGTTGATGCATTAAGGCTCGAGTCAAAATGATAAGTGTTCCATATCTTCACGCTATCCCTCTTTTCAGGAATCATTAAATGCTCGTAATCATTTTCTTTTAATTCCTTTTCTTTTTAATTAAAATTGCTATTTTCTTTCCGTTGGCTATATATACTTCACTCTTTCACAAACACTATCACATTTCCACTCTCACTCTTTTTTTTCTCTCTTCAAGTTGTCCATCTTTCAAAAACCCTAAAAGAGTTTGTGTGAACAAATGGTTTCCTCTCATCAAATCCCTTAAGAACTCTTCTCACACCTATTAATTCTCTGGAAATTGTGTGAGCTTATTATTGATTTCGTAAGCATAAAGAAAAATGGGTATGATTTAATCCTTGATGTTGAGTTCCAAGGATGAATGAAGTATTTTGATCGCCTCATAGGTCCAGTTTTTCCAAAACTTGTGAAAGAATTTTGGATCCATGCCACAACTTCAAATCATCAGGTTACATCCTACGTTATGGGAAATAAGATCATCATCACTAAAGTTCTCTTGGGAAAATCATAGGTCACGATGACAGAGGTATTCGATGCAGTGATATGGCAGACAAAAGTCTGACCTAACCATGGTCTCAAAGGAAATCTTTACTTCTGGCCAACCATCTAACAAAATCAAAGATCTGAAGGATTACCTCGGAATTTGGTCCAAAATAATTCTGGGATGCATCAATCACAGGAAGCCTACCAACTCTCCAGACTACATCAACATAGATCAACAATATCTTTTGTACTTCATTGGCACCAAAGCAAAAGTTCATCTCCCACATCTTCTGTTCAACCATCTGAAGACTAGTGTAAAAGAAACAAGAGAAGAAGAAAGAACAAAGAGATAGTAGATCCCTCTGGGAAGACTCATTTCAGATATTCTGACAGAAAACAGACTGATAGAACATCTAACTGAGGCTCAACAAGCTAGTGTTCTTGAAGCTTGTGTTGGTAAACCTCTAAATGCCAAGAATCAGAAGAAGATGAAGATTATTGAAACTATTAAGAAGGACCCAATAATCACTACCAAGGAAGTCATCACCACCCAAAGAGTGCCTATGAAGGAATTTCCTCTCTTCACTCAAGTAGATTCTTCTCCAGAAATTATTCTCAGGTATCGAGAAGCCTGCAAGAGTGACGGTACGATTCCAGATGTGAACATTCTTGATCTAAGGAAACAACCTCTGGAAGTTGCTCCCAGAAAATCAAGAAAAAGGAGAGCAGCTGGAGAAGGAACCTCTCAGAAGACCCCCAAAGCTGCCAAAAAGAAAGGTAACTTGTCATTTGTTTCTGTCATTAAATCAGTATTTTTATCAACATCTGAAAACCCATCATCTTTAAATCCCACGGAAGATCCATCTCTTCAAACCTTTGATGATTTTGACCTAGATATTGACACTTTAATACCTCTAAATAATCCTTTGAATAATCCACCTTCTACCCATTTTGATCAACCTTAGCCAGAACTTGCATAAGTTATCTCTGATATTGATCAATTTGATCTGCTATTTGAAGCTCCCCAAACTAAAAATCCAAATTTTGATTCTGACACCATGACATACATCCCTAGCATCTCTTGCCCTCTCATGGTTTCTCAACCACCAATAATCCCCTCAACTTCATCACAAACCTTCTCCATTCCAGATCTTCCATCTCCTCATCATTCAACACCACCAAATTCACATATAATTCTTTGACTCTCCCTCTCCAAATAACTATCCAGAAGATCCCCTTAGAGCAATCATTGATTTAGAAGAATGGGACAATCTTGTCACAAGCTCTCAGAAAATTGTCGTTCCCAAACCAAAACCAAAAATCTCCAAAGCAGATGTTGGCAAATCTTTGCTGATTTTTGAAATAGAAATATAGGAATGGGTTAACTCTCTAAAGCTAGCTTGCATGGAGAATCTCAATCCAGCTGCTTCTGATTCTCACTGGAATCAGTTCAGAAAATGGTTTAACTATGAATATCTGAAGCTAAAGGAGATTAGCTATGAAATCTCTCAATAGAACTTCTGCGATCTCCTAAAAATCTTCAAGGATCATGTTTTGCAACACTGGGTAAAAAAACCCTACTTCTGTTGGACAACACCCCTTGGAAAGCCCCTCAGACATCATAATATAATAAATTGTCTCATGATCCTCTTCCTCTGGTCATGTTTCAAGACAAAGGCAAGGAAGTCGAAGAATCTCCAGCGCCAGAATCAGCTGCAGTAAGTTTTGAAAAAGTGGTATCTTCTACTGAAACAACCTCATCCTCTCTTGTGCTAAAAACTCTGGAGGAGTTGAAGAAATAAAATATTGTGTTTAAGGAAAGTTTATACAAGCAGGATGAAATTAGCAAGGAAATTAAGGGGGTGCTTAGGAAACAAGAGGAATCGAACAATCAGATCAAGATTTTATTAGAAGCGTTGTTCACACAACTTCCACCTTCTCAACCTTAGTTCTGAAATTGTTTCTATTTTTTTCCTTATTTTAACCTTCTGGTTATCCACCTTCTTCTGTTTATCTTAATACACTTTGAATACAAAATGCATTTTATTATTTACGTGTTTTTATTGCTTTTTGATTCTTGATAAAAAAGGGGGAGAACGTAAGATATTTTGAATATAACAGTATTGAGACTCAGTCTCAAACATTTTGAATATCATAACTTCTATTTTTATCATCTTAAAGCAAACATGAATAATCTATTGAAAAGCAACCTCTAAAAGCAACTTCTGTTGTGGACGCATCAAAAACCTCCTTCTCAAAGCTCTGATCAAAACATCTTCAGGGAAGTATTTTTTTCTTTATCTGAGTATCCAACTCAGGGGGAGACTTTAATTATTTATGCTCTTAAAGTGTTCTATCAAAATATACAAGTTTTTATCATCATCAAAAAGAGGGAGATTGTTAGAACATAGTTTGATTCTACATCCCTACAAGAGTTTTGATGATAACAAACACATGATATATATAAAGAACAAATATGCTCTCTGTTGTACCCCAAAATTTTCCCTCTCATTTTATCAAGATTCTCCTCACAAGACTTCTTGGACTCAAGACCAGATTAGGGTTTGCTCAGCTCAAGACATCTCCTTGCACTATTGACCTGAAATTAGGGTTTGAGTTTGCACAAGGATTTGTGGACTTTCAATGCCTCTTATAACCTTCATACTTCATGTTGGACTTCTAAGATTGCTCATACCAAGTTTCAATCTTTGATTCACATTTTGGACCAGTCAATTGGATAGTTGACCTAAAAATCAGCTGTATTGGGGAAAAAGTCAACTATGGCTAATTTACAGTAAAAACTCATGATTTTTTATCCATATCAACATTATGGACTCATATGAACCATTTGATCAAGTTTGGACCACAACTCCTCAATAAATTTGATCAGATCAACAAAAGGGCAAAATGGTCATTTTTATGGTTTTGACTGAAGAAGGGCAATTTCTGATTTTTCACCTAGCCAATGGCAAATTGGGTTCAAGCATGGATTCAAGGACTCAATGGAATCATATTTACCTAATCACAAGGTTCAAAAGATCTCAAATGTACAAGATTGGCAGATGAATTTTCCAATCAACTGATCAAAAATCAAATGCACACTGAAAAGTCAAACTTTGACTTTTTGGTCAAAATCAAGTGCCAAGGATAATTTTTCATCAAGATGTGTCAAAACATGAAACTTGTTCACCAAGAAACCTAATTTTGGAAATTAGGGTTTAAAATGGAAAATTTTCATAACTTTGAAATTTTCTAAGTTATGAAAATTTCTTATTTTTTCCCAACTTTTCCCAACTTTTTCACCATGATGCAATTGGATTCAAAGAAAACTCCCAACATTAAAGTTGAAGTCCTCCATAAAATATACAACTTTGATTCACAAAGTTTTCCCAAAAGATGCTTGGATCTCAAGTTATGATTTTGTGAATAGGGGTCCATGAAACTTTTAACTTAGTGAAATTTTGCCCTAGTTTAGGCAGGATTTTGAGCTAACTTCATGGCAACTTTTCACATATTTCTAAGTGGAATCTCAAAATGCATTTCAAATATGGATTGTAGATCATGTTACAAGCTTTCCAAAATGTCCAAGAACTATCCAAGATCATTTATGGTTAGGGAGAACCGAAGGAATGAAAATGGCCATTTCTCACTTTTGTCCAAGGCATTTTGCACCATGTTACAACTTGCAAATCAGTTTGAATCATGCTTGTACTTGTATTACAGGTTATAATCCTTTGTACACTCCAAAATTTAATACAAATACAATGGTTAATGGCATTGTTTTGATCTTTGAAGCTTTGTACAAGGGTTTAATCCAAAAATGGAAAAAAGGCAACAATGCTACTTTGATAAAGTTCACTTTTAGCAACTTTGTTTATCTTGAGCCATGGACCTGATCTCTTTGTGAAAACAAGATCCATAAACATCAGGAAAAGCTCACCAACCCTATGCAGACCTTGAGCTAGCCTGTACAAGCCTTTGCCTTTGTCACTTCACCCTTTCTTCAAAAACAAGAAAGCTTGCAAAAATCAAGTGAACTCTTGTATCTGATAAAACCAAGACTTTGTAGCATTTCAAACAACTTCAGCATATTGTAGCAAGCCAGAAACACGATTTTCCAAGCTCCCAAACACCCTAATACACAAAATCACAAGTTCTTGCCCAAACAGGGCATCTTCTGCAGAACCACTTCCAAAATATATTCCACTTGTGCGTTTTGCCTTAAACCACTTCAAACACATTCCCTACAACCCACCTGAACTATCCAAGCACCTGTCCAGCAATTGTAACCTCATTTTCACACTTCACCATTTTCATTTTGAAGCTTTGCAGGTTGACTTCTACAGGGACATTCAGTCAAGTTCAAAGCAAGCTAAGCATTGGGAAAGGTTTAGACAACTTCAGGAAAGCTAACACGACCTTCAGGCCTCACTCACAACTCCTACATTGCCATATCCAAACTTAACTGAAACAGGTATTTGTCAAGATTCTAACTCCTTATTTAGGCATCATTAGGCTTAGGTTTGTGAAGCAAAAATGTAGTCTATAATGTGCTTGAGCTGTACATATGTGTAGATTTCATTTATATTAACTGAGCTAGGAGAATTTGGTTGATGAACATGCTGAAAAAACTAGGTCAGAATTTAGGGCCATTAAAATTCTCTCTGATCTTTGAGAGTTAGGTCAAGTTTTTTATATCATTGAAATCGTGATTGAAAATGCTATAACTTTCATGTTGTAAGTTTTGGATTTCATGCAAGCATGAGCAAGAATAGATTTTGAAGTACAGGGCACGCGCGTGGTGTCTCAAGGTCGGGGATGAAGTGGGTATGGGCTTGGCGCGCTTGGGCCTGCTTCTTTTGGCACCCCCCTTTTACTTTCTGCACCCCCTTGGCCCATTTGCTATATTTTGTATATTTTCTCATTTCTTTTATATTTTTTGACTTTATTTATTTTTTCTAAACATTTAAAATCACCAAAAATATTTTCTTTATTTTTTGCATTTTATCATTTTATTTTTATTTTTGCATAATAAATAGTTTATTAAGTAATAATATACTTTTATTTTCTTAAATAAACTTGTAATTAATATAAAAATGTTATATATTTTTATTTTTATTATTTATACACTCAAAATATCATTTTCTCACATATTTTATTTTTTAACATTTTTGTATATATTTTATTTATTTTCTTGTACATAATAAAATAAATAAACAATTAGAAAACAATATTTTCTATTAAACAAAAAAACTAGGGTTTCCACCCTTGCAAAAATAATAACATTATTTTTCTTATATTTTAAGACATAAACAAATCCATTTTTACATACATAAAAATTAATACAAAAAACATTTTTTGCATATTTATATTTAATTGTACATTTAATTACTCTTTTATTTATTTATTGTAAATTAAATTCAATTTGGATGTAATAGTAAATTAGGGCTTTATTTTGTGCAAATATCCCCTATTAAAACTTGTACCCCCTCCCCATAATATTGTTGTAATAGTCTTAGATTTACTTTACGCATTTATTGCTTTTATATGCCATGATAGTAAACTAGGGTTTGTATGCAAAAGACCAAAAAATAAAAACAAATAGCATGACCTAATGCAAGACAAAAAGCATGAAAATGACAACACAATGCACACAAGCACCCCTAGGGTTTCATCCACTTTGTTGCCTTAAAACATGGCCATGGTATACATGCTAGGTATCTTGGCAAAAGCAAAACAAAACAAAAAGATCATAGTCCCTCGATGACGCTATCTTGGTTTCCTATACAAAAATGATCTTAGTCCCTAAAACTTGCTAAGATACTTGGCACAATTGCTATCATGGTCATACGATGACCCGCGCCCGTCCCGTTTAACATCCAAAGATAGGGTTATTTACCAAATACAATGGTAAAACAACAATTTCAAAGGAATAAAAATGTGTAGGAAAGACTTTTGATTAGGGTAGACAACTCCTAGTTACTTGATCAACTTGCAAACATCCTTGCTATTTTCAAACAAACACACAATTTCAAAACAATTTCCAAACAACTTTCAAAACATTGAAACATTTTTCAAAAGACAAACATCTTTGTATACATTCTTACGAACGAGAATCATTACAAAGGTTGCCTAAACAAGGCCTCTTTTCAAAATACTTCCAAAACCACACACAAAGCACCATTTCAAACAATTGGAAAAGCAAAGCAAGTGATCTAAACAAGTAACTAAGAGCCCATGGAAAACCATGGATGAAAAGGGTGCTAGCACCTTCCCTTTTCATAATCTACCCCCCGAACTCAAGAAAACATCTCAAAGGTCTTTCCTGTGCTTTTTTACCTTTCCTTTTGGATAAAATAAAAGTCGGTGGCGACTCTTGCTAAACCGCGACATTTTGCGAACACAAACGCAAACCTCAAGTCAGTTCTCCCACCGTATCACACTCTCTAATAATGTTTTTTATATGCGGGGAAATTCTGATGTAAGATGTATAGAAGATGAGCAAGTTTCATTTTTGAAGCTATATTGTGACACATCATACTTAGAAGCAAATCTTTGTGACACACTTAAATAAAGAAGTTCTAATGTTACAACTTCTGAATGTACCAACACTGCAAACAAAAACTCTGATATTCTTATACATAAAGTTCTAGAAAGAACTAAATAAGTCTCAACGGTAACATTCATCTTCTGATATGATCTCAAGAAAGCATGTTTTGAAGTGTTACAATTTATTCATTACAAATCAAAGTAACGACTGAATCAAGACAGGATCTCTACTTTTGGAAAGAACATTAACTACACTTTATCAACCTTCCAAAATCATCTTCTCATGTCTCTCATGCATCGCCTATATAAAGAAGACTTGAAGGAGAAATCGCACACGACTCTACTGCACACTGAAAAATAAAAATCCCATCACCTTTCTATCTTGTTCTTTTAAATTGTGTAATACATCACTATAGTGATATTGTTTTATCTAGAAAACATCTTTGTACACACTGTTAATTATATTATTCTGTAAAACCTTGAGAAAGTCGAGTTGTAGTTTAAACTCAAGAAGACTTTGACAGTTGTCATTGTATCTATGTAATCAACTTTAATTAGTGGATTAAGACTTTATTTAAGAGAGGCGAAATCACCTTGGCGGGTGGACTGGAGTAGTTCGAGTTCAAATGAACCAGGATAACCAATGTGTCTATTGCTTTCATTTTAAAAACCCCAATTCAAACCTCCCTTTCTTGTGTTTTTCCACTCTTCAGTCCTTGCCCCCTGACAAAGCCGTCGGACTACAGGTGGCCATGTGCATCTCCTGGCAGGAGGATTTCTTCATCCCCGGCACGGAGGATGACGTGCCCATCTCCAGTCATAGCACTTGGGAAGGATTTCCCTTCGTCATGGTCATATCTGGCAGAGGCAGAGGATTTAACCCGACCACCATCGGGTCGGTGAAGATCGAAGCGAGCTCTACCAAAAACACTACTCTCGTAAGATTTCGGGGAAAATCTGAACCAATCATTTTCTATCTCGAAGAACTGTCTGGCGGGGCGCCAAACACAAGCATCCCTTTGCTGGTAAGAGAAAAAATGGCAAACTTCAACGTCCTCCGTTGTCTGGTAGACAAGGGCAACTACTTCGAGATCATGTATGCTGACCTATACACCACTCTCCAGCTTAGCCACACCCACCTGACACCATACGTGGGTTGTGATCTCCAGGGTTTTAACGACACAACCACTAAACCTTGGGGTTACGTTGAGTTGATGGTTACATTCAGGGAAGAAGTTACAGCCAGACAAGTCATGGTCCGCTTGCTAGTCATCGATTATCCGTCTCTCTACAATTACGTCTTGGGACAGACAACTATGTCTTAGCTGACCACCATGCTCTCCACGATCCATTTAAAAATGAAGTATTACACCAAGAGGGGTCGTGTCATTACTATGCACGAGGATATTGAAGTCGCCCGAATATGCTTTTACCCAACTGCCAAGGGATAAAATTCAATTGATATAATGCCAAAGACAACCAACAAGCACTAACGATAAGACTATTACGCCTCTCGAGCAGAATCCACCACACAACGTCAACTCAGTGGACCTCGACACTCTCTTCACCAAAGAGGTGCTCAAGGAGGAAAAGAAGGAGGCCTAACTCGCAGACAACAGGGAGCCTCTCCATCCCGTGCGCCTTATTCCAGACGGGGACTTTAAGTTATCCTCCTCGGAGATGATCCGACCAAAGGGGTGAAGATTGGTAGAGGACTCCCCGACCTGACGAGGAAGTAGCTCAAATCCTTACTGAGGGAGAATGCTGACTTATTCGCATGGTTCACCACTAAGATGCCTGGACTCGACCCTGAGGTCGCCCTCCATCAGCTAACCGTAGATCCAGCCGCTGGGGCAGTATTTCAACTTAGGCGCAGGAAGTCTTTGGAGAAAATGGAGGCTGTTGAAAAAGTTGTAAAAGACCTCCTAGAGGCAAATTTTATTTCTAAGGCCCAGTACACAACCTAGCTATCAAACGTTATATTGGTAAAAAAAATCTAATGAAAAATGGTGTATGTGTGTTGACTATACCAATTTTAATAGGGAATGTCCCAAAGATACATATCCACTGCCTAACATTTATAAACTAGTAGATAATTATGTGGGTTATAAACTTTTATCATTCATGGACGCTTACTCGGGCTACAATCAAATCCCAATGGCGAGGAGCGACAAACAGTGCACCGTATTCATGACTGTTGCACCCCAAAATTCGCCCTCTTCATTTTTAAACCTATTTGGCTTATATTTCATCATGATATGCATACATACATGTAATACATGCTATGGTTATGGGATCAAAGCATTGTCTTCGTCGAGCTATAGAAAACAATTGTTCGTCAGGCAATACAATGTAGTATAAACTCAGGGTTTTCGAGATTCAAGTGCACTCCTCATATTTCTCCGAGCAACTTAATCAGTGAGTAATCAAGTAACCATAATTCCAAGCTCTCAAGTGTTCTATCATTCCATGGAGTGCAAAGAAATTTGAGTGTTTCAGTTAATTTGAGACAGTTTGAAATGAAAATCAACATTTTGCAGTTTGGGTTCAAGAATTCGTAACTTTCATCCGAAAAATTATTTTTTAGTGGGTCTTTAGTTGTTGGAACCTTCTTGACATTCTCTTCATTTCCTATGTTCGGGTCGGAAGCCAATTCTATAAAGAAGATCACTGAAATTGCAGATTACGTATAAAATCGCATGTTGAAGCAGATTTCTGGTCAATTGTTTCTCAATATTGAATAAATCATAACTTCCTCGATTTTTAACATTCTGGGACGATTCTTTCGGCACGATGTCATAAATTGTGTTATCTACAACTTTGCTTCAAGAGTCGGGTTTGAATTATGCTCAGAAATTTTGGTTTACGACTTGCTTCTCAATTTGAACATTGAAATATGATTAAAAAAAAGTCGTGCAACCAAAAAAAGAGAGGGATTTATGACTCAAAAATTGATTATTTCAATTCCAATTTCCAAACAAGGCCTTAAGGATCACCTGTATAATGATTTTCACTCGATTTGAAAAGGACTTTTTCCTTATTTGTCACAAAAATCACTCAAGAAAGCTTTCTCTCTCTCTCTCTCTCTCTCTCTCTCTCTCTCTCTCTCTCTCTCTCCTCTCTCTCTCTCTCTCTCTCTCTCTCTCTCTCTCTCTCTCTCTCTCTCTCTCTCTCTCTCTCTCTCTCTCTCTCTCTCTCTCTCTCTCTCTCTCTCTCTCAACCGGACCGTTGCCCTTCCAGCCAGTTCCCCACGTTGTCCGCCTTCCGATCAATCGGCCTTCTGCGACCGGTCCCTCCGATCTCCTCCAATCCTCCCTTCTGCGACCAGTCCCTCCGATCCGCCCTTCCACGTACGATACTCCCCCGTCTCTGTCTGATTTCGGCCTCTTATCTTTGTGTCAGCCAGCCGCTTCCACTTCCAATCTCATTTCCTCTTCGATTTCACTTCTTCGAGTTGATTTTGGTATTTGATTCTTAATCTTTGCATGATTTAAGTGTTTTTTGAACTTAGTGATTATGTGATTTTGCATGAAATGAATTTTGAATTGTGAGAATTAATTGTTCATGAGTTTGATGTTGGATAATTATGGAATTGGATGATTAATTGCTTAATTGTTTGAATCTCATGAACATCGATGCAATATTTGTTGTTAATTGTTGAAGCTTACGTGTCGGTATCGATTTCAACATGATAATATTGATAATTGTGGAATTTCATGTGTTGATGCTTGATTTTGAGTTGATTAATTGATATTGATGCGTAAATAATTTTTGTTTCGATGTTCAAGAATCGTTGTACCGGTATTGATTTATCGTTTGCAATTTATTTTAAATTCTGATTGGAGTTCCAAGTATCGGTGTTTGAACTTTGTGCATGAAAATGTTGATTTCTAATCGACTTTTAGTGAATATTGATACATGGAACAATGCTGCCCAGAATTAGCAAATACTTGTAAATGTTGATTTAATTTTTACTCGAAGCATGCTTGGTTCTACTTTGGTAATTGTTCGATGATGGTCTTGAGTTTTATTGATTTTTACTCGACATTTCGAGCATTTTATGAGTTGATACAATGTTTTCCTGAATTGGTAAATGCACGCGAAGTGTGACTTAATTGTTGCTTAATGCACATTTGGTTTTAATTTGATGAATGTTTGATGTCGATGTCGAGTTTGGTTGATTTTAACTTGATATTTTGAGCGTTTCATGAACCAAAACGTTGTTGCCCGGACTTTTGTTTTATAGTTCTGATACTTGTTCGAAAATTGTTTCTTCATGATTTAATTTTAATTTGAGTTGTAATGTGAATGTTTAACTTCGGTTATATTTCCTTGTTATTACTAACTCATTTTACGGACTTGTGCAAGTTGTTGAAGGTGCTTCAAATGAGCGATTCGACTCATTTTTTCTATCTATATTTATTTATAAATGAATTCCCTCAAATTATATTTATTCTCTGATACCTGATATTTTATTTAGATTAAAAATATATTAAATCCAAAAATATATTTAATAATTTTTATTTAGATCCATCCCAACTCCTAGTGTTTAGAACTACATATCTACCCCAAAAAAACTCGTAAGTTGGCTAGGTTCATGAACAATCCATTAAAATTAAAAGGTAGAAGGCATTTGTTGTTATGTTGAAATTTTATATTTGCTGGCTGTGATACGGTGGGAGAACTGACTAGGGTTTCGCGTTTGTTTTCGCAAATGTTTCGGTTGAGCAAGAGTCGCCACCGACTTTTTATTTTATCCTAAGGAAAGGTTTAAAAAGCACAGCAAAAACCTTTGAGATTTTTCTTGGGTTCGGGGAGTAGATTATAGAAGGGGAAGGTATTAGCACCCCTTCTATCCATGGTTATCCATGGGCTCTTAGGTACTTGCTTAGATCAACTTGCCTTGGTTTTCAATTGTTTGAAATGGTGCTTTGTGTGTGGCTTTGAAAATGTTTTGAAAAGATGCCTTGTATTAGGCTAACCTTGTAACAATTCTTTACTCGAATGTTTTACAAAAGGTGTTTTATCTTTTAAAAGGTGTTTCAAGGGTTTGAAAAGTTGATTTTTGAAAGCGTTTGTGAAGTGGGTTTTGAAATTAGGCAAGTGTTTTCTTGGAAAGTTGGCAAGTACTTAAGAGTTTATCTACCCTAAAGTTTTCTCAAAGACTTTTGTCATGTTTTAAACCTTTTGACAATTTTGTTCCCACCATTGCATTTGGTGGACAATCTTGCCTTAGGAGATGTAAGGGACAGGCGCGGGTCGTCGTTTAGACCATAATTGCAATATTGTTAAATGTCTTTGGGCAATTTTCTTTAAGGGACTTGATCATTTGTTTTTGTTTGCTTTGAAAAGTTTTATCGAGGGACTATGATCATTCAAATTGTTTGCTTTGCCCAAAGAAGTTCAACATACAATATGGCCCATTTTTGAAAGGCAACAAGTGGAATACCCTAGGGGTGCAAGTGTGATATATGTTGTTTATTTTCATGCTCATTTATCTTGTATTAGGTCCAACTATTTTGTTCATTTTTATTCGCATACAAAACCCTAATTCTAGCATAGTATGTTAAAAAGCGATAAAAGTGCGAAATTTAAATTCCTACGCTATTACATCACAATAATATAGGGAGGGGGTACAATGTTTCAAATGGGGGTTATTTGGACAAGAATTTAAATCTAAGCTATTACATCATTTTGAATATTTGCAAGGTAATTTAATTGCACAATTAAATAGAAATGAGATAAATATGCAAAATGCTAAAAGAAAGTTTTTATATGTATGAGAAAAGTATTGTTTATGTAAAATAAAATAAGAAAATAAAAAGGTATTATTTTTGGAGTATTTTCATACTTAGGGCAAAAACCCTAATTTTAATCAAAATGAATATTAATTAATTAATCCACATAATATTTATTATTTACATACAAGAATAAAATAAAATATGGTATATTTGTAAAAAAGGCATTTTTTAGTATTAAATATAAAAAAATATAATATGTACATTATTTGATATTTTATTCTAAATATATTAATAAATATGTTTTTATATTTACATTATTTTAAATATGTATTATGAATAAGTAATAATAATATTTAATATTTTTTAGAAAATGATATTTTTTATATAAAATATTTTCAGAGGGTAATATAGAGAATAAAAATGAAAATAAAAATGTATTTACACTATTTTTCCATTTATTCTAAATGATAATATGTATTTATTTATGTATAAATCAAAAGAAAATCAAATAAATACCAAATAAAATCAAAAAATGATGAGAAAAATATTTTCAAAAATTTATCATGCTGAGAAAAAATAAATGAATCAAATAAAAAAAGAAAATGTCAAAAATCATAAAAAATAAAGCAAATGGGCTCGGGGGGTATGAACATGGAAATAGGATGTGAAAAGAAAATAGTTCCAGGCCCAGCCCAGACCACTTCTTCTTCAACCTCTGTACAATAAAACGCGCGCCTGCAAGCTTCATTTGAAATCCTGATTCTTTGATTTTTTGAACAAACTTCCAACACAAAAGATGTTAAGCATGAAACCACGATTCCAAATATGTAAAGAACATCTCCTAACTCTCAAAAATGAGAGAGAATTTTAGTGATCCCAAATCTTAACCTAAGTTTCCTGTCATTTTCAAACTCTAAATTCTCTCTACTCAGGCAAAAGAAATGAAAAGTAAAGACATGGACATGTTCAGTGGCATGAGTATGACATTATTTCTTCACAAACTTAAGACTAATGATGCATAATAAGAGAGATACGAATTCAAACTTTTACCTATTCAGTTGAACTTCTATCTGGAGATGTAGGAACTTTCAGTGCAAGGTGGTGATTGGAAAAGCTTCCTTGAGGTTCAGGGATGCTATTCCAATGTCTACTTTGTCTTGAAAGCTTCTGAATCAAGCTGTAGAACTTCACCTGCAAGTCAAAGATGTGAAAATGGTGGAAGTGGTTAGAGCAATTACAGATCGTGCCTTAGCTTCTGGATAGCTTGCATAGGTTGTAAGGAAGGTAGAGGAACAAGTTTGGACAAGAATGCTTGAAGGGATTGAGAGATAGCACTCAAACTGCAGGCCTTGCCCTGTTTGAGCAGTTTGATGGTGTTTCTGAGATGGAGAGTGTTTTAGAGGTCAAGGATTCGTGCAAAAGCTTGGTTAGGATGTTTGGAATGTGTCTACAATATTTGCTTCTGTGTTCTTAGGCTGAGATGGAAGTTCTTACCAGTTATGCCACTTTTCTTCTTTCTTAAGCAACAAAAGCAAGTTGGTGTTTCTAGGTCAGTAGAGGACCCCCTAATGAGCTGCATAAGCTTCTCTTGATCAGAGTGTTATGCCCATAATCTTGTGCTAGAGAGATTTGATCTGTACCTCCTTGATTTACCAATTGACATAAAGCAAACTTTTGCAAAAATGGAAAGAATGCTTTATCTAAATTGGGATTAAACCTTCATACAATGATTGCACTCAAAGAACAACACCTTAACACATTGAATATGCATTAAATTATGGAGTGTAACTTGGTTTAAGGACCTGTAATCTTGCCTAAAGCATGCTGAGTTCAAATGGTAAGGTTATGGACATGGAACTTGGTCATGAACAAAGTGGTTTTTTGCTATATTGTGAAATTCGATTCTCTCTAACCATGAGGTTGTTTGAGAAGTTCTTGGACATTTTGGAAAGCTTGGAATGTGTACTACAATCCATCTTTGAAATGCAAATTGAAATTCCAAGTGGAAGTGTATGGAAAATGGCCTTGAAGTGGGGTAGAAAACCTTGTCAAAATAGGTTAAAATTCCACTAAGTTAAAAATGGTTTAGTGCCCTTATTCAAAAATTTGTAACTTGAGATACAAGCTTCAAATGAGAAAACTTTGTGAATCAAAGTTGTAGATTATGCAACAATCTACAACTTTCATGTTTTGACTTTTGTTTGAATCCAAATGGATCTTGGTGAAAAGGTGGGGCAAAGTTGGGAAAAAATTAGGGTTTTTCATAACTTAGAAAAATTCGAAGTTATGAAAAATTCCATTTTCTAACCCTAATTTGCATTTTGTGATTTCTTGGTGAACAAGTTTCATAAATTGGCATGTTTTGATGAAAAATGAATCTTGACTTTTGATTTTGACCAAAAAGTCAAAGTTTGACTTTTCAGTATACAGTCAAAATTGATCAATTGACTGGGAAATTCAACTGTCAATCTTGTGTACTTGGGATCTTTTGAGCTTGTTGAGAATGTCAAGACAATTCCATGGGGTCCTTGAGTCCATATGTGAGCTTGGTTTGCCATTGGCTAGGTCAAACAGTCAAAAATTGCCTTGGTACAGTCAAAACCCTAAAAATGACCATTTTGCCCTTTTGGTGATCTGATCAAATTTCTTATGTAATTGTGGTCCAAACTTGATCAAATGGTTCATATGAGTTCATAATGTTGATGTGGGCCAAATTTCATGAGGTTTGACTGTCAATTGGCCACAGTTGACTTTTTCTCCAATACAATTGATTTCTAGGTCAACTGTCCAATTGACTGGTCAAAACTTGGAATCAAGGCTTGAAACTTGATATGGGTAAGCTTGGGAGTCCAATATGAGGCATGAAAGTCATCTTGGGCATTTTGGGTCAAAACATCTTTATGCAAACACAAACCCTAATTTTGAGTCTACAGTGCAAGGAGAGGTCTTGAGCAGATGAAACCCTAACTGGATCCTGAGCTTCAAGGGCTTTGTGATGAGAAATCAATGAGAAGTGGGAGGGCAAATTTTGGGGTACAACAGTTGCCCCTGTTCAATCTTCTTGAATCCGAAGAGTTAGATGGGCAAGCTTGCCTTTCGTGACTCGAGGGTAAAAGGAGATTGGACACTAGAGTGCCCGGAAATTTGCACTCGTCAAAGCAACGAATACGGGAATGGGCTTAGAGATGCCATTTGGAGATGGGCTTAATGATGCCATCTGGGAGAATGACCGAAATCTTGTCGGGGATGGGCTTAGAGATGCCATCTGGAAGGGAATATCAGGAAGGTGTCCAGGCTTGGGACCATCTCTGAACTGGGGGTCTGAATAAGCAATAGATTGACATCCGTTGTTGGGAGGAATCTGTAAACTGTTTTCAGTGGTTTGGCGAAGACACTGAACAAGCGATAGGTTAACATCCGTTTACTTGGAGAACCCGGGAACTGTTTTCAGAAATCTTGAAGTTGAATAAGCAATAGAACAACATCCGTTGTTGGGAAGCGTCCGTAAACTGTTTTCAAAAGTTGCATCTGAACAAGTTGATAGATTAACATCCGTTGTTGGGAGGAATCCATAAACTGTTTTCAGAAGTTTTGAAGAAGAATCTGAACAAGTGATAGGTTAACATCCGTTTACTTGGAGAACCCGTGAACTGTTTTCAGAAATCTTGAAGAAGAATCTGAACAAGTGATAGGTTAACATCCGTTTACTTGGAGAACCCGTGAACTGTTTTCAGAAATCTTGAAGTTGAATCAGCAAAAGAGCCGCATCCGTTGTTGGGAAGCGTCCGTAAACTGATTTAGAAACGCATATGAACAAGCTGATAGATTAACATCCGTTACTTGGGAAGAATCCATAAACTGTTTTCAGAAGTCTTTGAGAAGAATCTGAACAAGTGATAGGTTAACATCCGTTTACTTGGAGAACCCGTGAACTGTTTTCAGAAATCTTGAGATTGAATGATTTTAGTCTGTCGACTGATCTTTCCTGAAAAGGTAAAGAGTTAGTTGTATGCAATGTTATGATGCATGATGCAATATACGTGACATCAATGTTTATGACATGAATGTGATGAATGTGCATGTAAGCTGATGAGCTATCTTGCTGAAGATAAATGAATCTGAAGTGGTTGACGATTCAAGCATCTGGACTGCTGCCGGGGAAAATAAATCCTTGGCTGCTGTTGGGGAAGAGAATTCCTGACGACCTCTACTGGGGAGCATCAATCTAGTAGACTCATGCTGGGGAGGTAAGATTGAGAATTTTCAACTTGATGGGAAGTAACTCTGGTGATCTTACTGGGGAACTCGAGATTTCTTTTTCTGAGGCTCTGTGGGGAGAAGGCTCATTAGTCCGGCTCCGCCGGGGATAGGTTTGAAGTTTTAGATCTGCTGGGGATACTGAAACTTAAACTCTGAGGGGAAACGAGTTCTGTAGGATCCTCTGGCTGGGGATAACAAGGACAAGCTCCTCTGGGGATCACATTGATACATTGTGTTGGGGAACTCCTGATGAACTCCGCTGGGGATAGGGAGAATTCTGCCGAGGGCGATCTTCTGTGGTTGTTTAGCTGAGGATAACCCAGTTATAAGCCTTTGTGAGGAACAACTTTGAATAAAACTCGGGGGAGACGTTCGTGCTCTGCGGGGAAATATCTTCCAGAACCTTACTGGGGAAAGGCTTCGAGGGTCTGCTGGAGATAAGCCTCAGGGTTTGCTAGGGATGTGGATTCCAAATCTCCTGGTGGGGTTTCCTTCGAGAGGGTGTCAAGATATTCATCTGTACCTTCATCCTATCAGTAATCCTTTTTCTTAGGTTCATTTAGGAAGTGATTTATGTTTCAAATGCATATGCCTATTTAACAAAACATTGGACGTTTCTCAAAAATAAAACAAATAGTGCAAAAGAAAAGGGAAATGACACAGAATTTTGGGAAGAGTATTTGTATTGATTTTCGTTGAGTATATTTGTACAAAGGAGACAATCATCCTAGTAAGAGGATTTTGTCGTAAATATCAAAAAATTTATACGAAATAAAGGATGGCTATGTGAAATAATTCCATGGGATTCCATTCTGCCATAGCTTTCACAACTCTGAATATCTGCCCGTTCAGTGCTTCGTTTGACGATGACTGGATTGATCAGAAGTTTGGAATTGGTTGATGAAGAGATTGTCTTTGAAGTGATCCGACGAGACATAGTCATACGCTTTAATTCCCTAACTTTTGCCTGAATCGCCCTTTCGGGTTTTCGATCCACCGGGAAACCCCTTTTTGCCCAAGCCGCCCTTTCGGGTTTTCAACTTGCCGGGTGTACAGATTTTTTTTTGTTGTTTTTATCCCTAATTTTTGCCTGAACCGCCCTTTTGGGTTTTCGGTTCACCGGGATGCCCATTTTTGCCCAAGCCGCCCTTTCGGGTTTTCGACTTGTCGGGTTATTTTATGCGTAGTATCTTTTGACTATGTCTGCATTCGCAGGGTGCGGCAAATCGTCGCCGTCCATAGTGGTTAGAATCATTGCGCCACCAGAAAATATGCTTTTGATCACAAATGGTCCTTCATATGTAGGAGTCCATTTGCCCCTGGGATCACTTTGCGGCAGGATAATTCGCTTGATTACGAGATCTCCGACTCGATACACTTGACGTCTGACTTTCTTATTGAAGGCCTTGATCATCCGTTTTTGATACGTCTGACCATGGCATATAGCAGCAAGTCGCTTCTCATCGATCAGATTGAGTTGATCAAGTCGGGTCTGCATCCAATCATCTTCATTCAAACCTGCATCCTTCATAATCCTTAGAGAAGGGATCTGGACTTCCATAGGCAAAACAGCTTCCATGCCATAAACCAAAGAAAATGGGGTTGCCCCAGTTGAAGTACGTGTCGTCGTACGGTATCCATGTAGAGCGAACGGTAACATCTCATGCCAGTCTTTGTAAGTGACTGTCATTTTCTGAATGATCTTCTTAATGTTTTTGTTCGCAGCTTCAACAGCACCGTTCATCTTCGATCGATAGGGAGATGAATTGTGATGATAAATCTTGAACTGTTCGCATAATGCAGTGATCATTGTGTTATTCAGATTTGTACCGTTGTCCGTGATGATTCTGTCTGGAACACCATACCGACATATGAGATTTTGCTTGATGAAGCGGGCAACCACATTTTTGGTGACAGAAGCGAAGGAAGCTGCTTCAACCCATTTAGTGAAGTAGTCAATGGCAACTAGGATGAAGCGATGTCCGTTGGAAGCCGTGGGCTTGATCTCTCCAATCATATCAATGCCCCACATTGCAAAGGGCCACGGAGCCGTCAGGACGTTGAGGGGAACCGGAGGAATATGAACTTTGTCAGCATAGACTTGACACTTGTGACAAGTTCGGGAATGTTGATGGCAGTCAGCTTGCATGGTAGACCAGTAATAGCCTGCCCTTAGGATCTTCTTAGCCATTGTATGCCTGCTCAAGTGAGTGCCAAATGTGCCGCTGTGTATATCAGTCATGATCAGCTCTGCTTCAGCTTTATCCACACATCGGAGTAATACATAATCATGGCTTCGTTTGTAAAGGATACCGTTGCTCAAGAAAAACTTAGCAGCGAATTTCCTTAAGAACTTCTTGTCATTTACGGAAGCTCCTTCAGGATAATCTCTAGTCTCGAGATACCTCTTGATTTCATGGAACCAAGGTTGTTCCACTACTTCTTCGGTATTAATCTCGTGGCAATGTGCCGGTTCATCCCTTCGCTTGATGGTGATTTGGGGAGCCTCGTTATCCCAGTTGAGTTTAAACATGGAGGACATTGTGGCTAGAGCATCGGCTAGCTGATTCTCTTCTCGCGGGAAATGCTCGAAGGTAATTTGCTCGAAATGAGGCAACAATGTCAGGACATGTTCTTTGTATGAGATAAGATTAGGATGCTTGGTATCCCAGTCTCCTTTGATTTGGCTGATGACCAAAGCCGAGTCCCCGAATACGATCAAAGATTTGATCCCCAAGCCTATAGCAGCCTCGAGACCAAAGATGCAAGCTTCATACTCAGCCATGTTGTTTGTGCAGCTGAAGCAAAGTCGGGCCGTGAAAGGCGTGTGACAACCTTCCGGAGAAATGAGTACGGCGCCAATACCGTTTCCAAGTGCATTTGAAGCACCATCAAAGTATAGGGTCCATCGGGATCCCTTTTCGGGTCTGTCATACGGTCCGTCACTTTCAATGCTGTCCAAATTCATGATGTCCTCATCCGGGAAGTCAAATCTCATGGGTTGATAGTCTTCGATAGCTTGATGAGCCAGATGGTCAGCTAGTACACTCCCTTTTATAGCTTTTTGGGTGGTGTACTGGATGTCATACTCGGTTAAGATCATTTGCCATCTAGCTATCCTTCCAGATAAAGCGGGCTTCTCGAAAATATACTTGATAGGGTCCATCTTGGAAATTAATAAGGTAGTATGGGTCAACATATACTGTCTTAGTCGGCGAGCAGCCCATACCAAAGCGCAGCAAGTTTTCTCGAGCAGTGAGTAGCGAGTCTCACAGTCGGTAAACTTTTTACTAAGGTAATAAATAGCATGCTCTTTTCGACCAGACTCGTCATGCTGGCCCAAAACACACCCCATCGAGTTATCCAAGACAGTTAAGTACATGATCAATGGTCTTCCTTCGACAGGTGGCATCAGAATAAGAGGTTCTAGCAAATACTCCTTGATTCTATCAAAAGCGGCCTGGCAGTCGTCGTTCCATTCAACTACCTGATCTTTCTTCAAGAGTTTGAAAGTTGGCTCACAGGTAGAAGTCAGATGTGAGATGAATCTGGCAATATAGTTTATGCGCCCCAAGAATCCTCTGACCTCTTTTTCAGTACGGGGAGCAGGCATCTCTTGTATTGCTTTTACTTTTTCCGGATCGACTTCAATGCCTTTGTTGCTTACAATGAATCCTAGGAGTTTTCCAGACCTAACTCCAAAAGTGCATTTGCTTGGATTCAGCCTTAACTTGTACTCTTTTAACCTGGCGAACAGCTTTTCCAGATGTTCAAGGTGCTCTTCCTCTGTTTGTGATCGAGCTATCATATCGTCTACGTAGACTTCGATCTCATGATGTATCATGTCATGAAATAAAGCTACCATGGCGCGTTGATAAGTTGCCCCTGCGTTCTTCAGCCCGAACGGCATCACTTTGTAACAGAAAGTGCCCCATTGCGTGACAAAAGTTGTTTTCTCCATATCTTCGGGAGCCATTTTGATTTGATTATAGCCCGAAAATCCATCCATGAAGAAAAACACTTTGTGTTGAGCTGTATTGTCTATCAAGATGTCAATATGAGGTAGTGGGAAATCATCTTTAGGGCTGGCCCTATTCAAATCCCGGTAGTCCACACACATTCTGACTTTGCCATCTTTCTTTGGTACTGGCACAATGTTAGCGACCCATTGAGGATAGGACGTAACAGCCAGAAAGCCAGTGTTGAATTGTTTCATTACTTCCGCTTTGATCTTCTCGGACATGTCAGGCCTCATTCGGCGAACTTTTTGCTTGATTGGTGGACAATCCTCTCTTGTGGGGAGACGGTGAACCACGATGTCTGTGTCTAGACCCGGCATGTCTTCGTAGGACCAAGCGAAGATTTCAACATACTCATTCAGCAACTGTACCAAGCGCTCCTTGACTTTTGGTTCCAGGTTGGCACCCACTTGCACTTCCTTCCGATTCTCTTCGGTTCCCAAGTTAACAGTTTCCAATGGTTCTTCATGTGGCAAGATGGCCCTTTCCTCTTGTTGCAGAAGTCTGGCTAGTCCCCCGGGTACTTCGCAACCTTCGTCATCCTCATACTCGGCTAGATTGACCAGATCTTCAGAGTTATTGAAAGATACAGCAGAATAGTCACCCATGGAATCCGGAGTGGATGGGTACCTGCATTGGTGAGTGTGGGTGTGTGTAAGGGATAGCCATCCTTAAACAAAAATGCAAAAAGAAAAGAAAATGAGCATAAGCAGTTTATCAAATGAAAAACGTCCAATGAATCATTAAACATGGCATATGAATATAAAAAATAGTCAAAACCCTTACAAGTGGACCTGCATGCCCCGGGCAAGGCAGGAGGTGAAAAAGATAGTGTACGGATTGTTTGAAAGTAAAATATTACAGACCAAATAGGAAATGTTTGATAGATAAATTACTGAGGAATAAAAGTGATGGGGACAAAGTCCTTAGCCTCCCAATTGCTCAATCCTCCTCTGACAGTTGGATAAATCCACTCTTCAATGTTGCTTTCCTTGTCTTCATCTTCCAGGGCGTTGATTCTGTAAGGAGAAATTTTGACCGGCGCTCTTTCAATCTTTGACTGGCGCATAGCTTTCTGGCCAGCAGCTGTGAAACCTAACCCAAACTTATCAGTCTTATGCGGAAAATCGGGTAACTGCCCCCATGCTGAATTCTTCCCCTCTTTAACTGCAGCCCTTGCATCCTCCAGAGATGCCATCCTGGCCATCTGTCTTGGTGCCTCAGCTGCCAACTTAACCACTGCTACTTCAGGAAGAACTTCTTTGAAATGTTGAAACGGCGTCTCAATAAACTCTCCCTCAACCTCCACATACCGGAAGGAATTTAAATGGCTAATCATGTACTCTTCTTCGCCGTGAACCGTAATGATTTTTCCTTTTACAGGATACTTCAGCATTTGATGCAAGGAGGAGGTGACTGCCCCAGCATGGTGAATCCAAGGTCTACCCAGCAGGCAGGAGTATGATGGACGGATGTCCATCACATATAAAGTGGATTTAAACACCTCAGTACCTATCTTGACAGGAATCTCAACTTCTCCATGGACCATCCTTTTCGACCCATCAAAAGCTCTGACGACAATATCACTAGGCTTCAATTCCAACCCTTCGCAATCTAGCCGGTCCAAGGCCTTTTTAGGCAAAACATTCAGCGATGAACCGGTATCAACCAAAACATGTGCAAGGGTGGTTCCGCGACACTCGATTGAAATATGCAACGCATCATTGTGGTTTCGGCCCTTCGGGGTTAGGTCGGCATCAGAAAAGCCTAATCCATTGTCCGCAGTCAGGCTAGCCACGCAATGTTGAAATTGATCTGCAGAGGTTTCCTGGGGCACATGAGCTGCCTTTAGAAACTTAATCAAAGCCTGAGCGTGCGCTTCTGAGCAAAGCAATAGTGCCAGCATGGAGATCTTGGAGGGGGTTTGCCCCAACTGTTCCACCACATCGTAGTCACTTCTCTTGATTATCCTCAAAATCTCGTCCATTTCTTTCTTGGAAGCTTCTGGAATCCCCAAGGGTTGAGCCCTCGTCCTGACGGGCTCGTCTTGTATTCCCTTCCCTTTATCAGCAATGGTAGGAGAGACAGCATTAGGAACAACAACCTCTTCGATCGAAGGAGTTCTAGCGGAGAGTTTTACTGGTGCGGGGATGACTTCTTTAGCTGATGAGGGTCCAGAGACTGCTCTTGGAGGAGCAATCTCTGGAGAAAATATCCTCCCGCTCCTGGTGATTTTGCTGGTGCCCGCAATGTTACTAATGCTGGCTTCTTCATCATCTGAATTCTCTTCAACTATTTCAACTTGCTTGATACCATGGTAATAGATGTCACCACCATAGTTCCAAGGTATCGATTTCTCAGAAACATAGGGAACAGGCCCTGGCATGGTTATCTTCAAAGGTATAGACTTTGCAGCTGGTGTAATCTTAACATGCTTTTTGACGGCCTCAGAAAGATTGGCGTGAATGGTTATAATTGAGACATTTTCGACTTGAACTGGAACAGCGGAAACTTTTTCGAACAAAATTTGTCGGCTATCCATAAGGCCTTGGATGCCTTTCTTCAATAGCGGACAATCAAACGGCAGAGAGTGGCAACAGTAACAGTCTTCTTTACATCCCGGGAAGATCCCGGCCCTCAACAAATTCAACTTAATGGTTAGCAGTGGAGTAGTCAGATCACTAACGTCGGCAACATACAGATCCTCTTCAATGGCATTGACATTCCGACCGTGCTTCGGCATAGGTGCAGATATCACATTGGGTTTTTCTGGAGCGTCAAACTCTACCTCCTTAGCCTCTATCAAGTCTTGGATCTTATGCTTGAGTGCCCAACAATTATTGGTGTCGTGTCCAACACTGTCTGAATGATAGGCGCACTTAGCATCGGCATGATAATGCGGGGAAGACGTATTCACATTCTTTGGTGCCTCCTTGATGGTGGCAAGATTCAACTTCAATAGATGGGGAAGCACCTGCACCGGAGTCATATTAATACGGGTGAACTTCCGTTGTGGCCTTTCCACCCGTTGCTGATTTGGTCTGGTCTGGTTATAGCGAGGCTGCTCACTCGGGGTGTTTTGAATCATTACGGCCCCTACAGTTGGCCGACGCTCCATCTTCCCTGTTCTTCTCTGAGAATATACCATAGCTGTCTCCTTCTTAAACGGCTTCTTCTCAACACTTGCAGCCACACCCTTTTGAATCTTTCCTGACTTGATGCCAGCTTCTATTCTTTTGCCTGTTAAGATCAAATCGGTAAACCCCGCGGAAGAGTTACCAATTAAATGATTGAAGAATGGCCCAGATAGGGTCCCAAGAAACATATCAACGAGTTCACGGTCGGTTAAAGGAGGCTGCACCCTGCCAGCCAAATCCCTCCACTTTTGTGCATATTCCTTGAATCCCTCACTTGTTCCTAGTGACATACCCTGAAGTTGGGTACGAGTAGGAGCAAGATCAGAATTATACTGGTATTGTTTGTAGAAAGCGGTGGCCAAATCTTCCCAATTTCTGACACTGGTTCCTTCTAACTGATAAAACCATTCCAACTGAGCTCCCGACAGGCTATCTTGAAAGAAATGAATCCAGAGATTTTTATCTGCCGTATAGGGTTGAATCTTTCTCACATAAGACCTGAGATGCATTTTGGGACAGGACAGCCCATCATACCTCACAAACACTGGCACTTTGAATTTCGGGGGAATCACTATCCCGGCAACCAAACCCATGTCTTCAAAATCCAAACCCGGTACCCTTTGCAATTCCATGGCAGCCAATCTGTCTTCTAAACCTTTATATTTGTCATCAGCTGGAGGATACTGCTGGTCAGAATAATCTTCATCCTCTTCAACTTCTTCCTCTTCCGCATCAGACTCAGAAGGTGCCGCAACCCGATCTCTTTTACTAGTCCCCTCATCAGAAGTAGGAGGAAATTCAAGCACTCTTCGAGCTTCTTTGTCAAATCTTCTCCCCAAAGTAGCCACTCCGACCCTCTTTTTCTTCTTCACTGGGTCCTTGTTCTCCAAATGAGCCTTGATGTCTTCTTGACTCTTAACCAAAGTCATCAAGAGTTGCTGGAACTGTGCATTCTGAGCCTGTAGATCTTTGACTGTTTGCTCGAGATCCATCCTACTGAAATAAACAGCAGATAGATAAGGAAACCTGGAGTGAGACCTGCTTATGCACATGATGAATGGTATGTTGATGCATGTAATGCATTCAAGGGTTTAGGACATTCAAAATTGTTTCAGACAAAGAAGAACGCACGTCATATTAATAAGAAGAAATTTGTTAGTACATGAATGCCCCATGGGCCAAATATTACAAAATAAACTTCTTAAGGTAGAAAGACATTGCGCATCCTCTTTGGTGCGATGTAGGTATTGAGGACCTCTTGCTCGTGGAGTCGGCGGGTAAGCTCTAGAACCTTCTTTTCACTGGCGTAGTAGCTAGCTTCAAAAGTGTTCCGTTCCTCCTTGAGCTGAATCCAGCTTTTCTGCATTTCCTCCCACGATGTAGGCATGTCTGGGTGTAGGATGGTATAGGGAACCTCTCCTTCATTAACGGGCTCTTTAATCACTGGGAGTACATGAGGATAAGGCATCATTAGACTTTGGGCTCGGGCTCGTACCCACTTGAGATAGGGCTCAAGAGGGATGGAGTTCTTGTGTCCCAGAGTCTTGCTATCGACCTTGTTGAGTTTTCCCCAAGCTCTGATGAATCTTTGGCGAAGTCCTTGCGCATCGTTGTCGAAGTCAAAAACTAGGCTAGGAATCAACATGTCATGAGGGCCATCCTTCCGTGCATATCCAAATTGCCTCAAAGCTAGGCAAGGGTTGTAGGTGATACCTCCTCTAATTCCAAGTAAAGGAACATTAGGAAATTCTCCGCAACGATCGACGATGATGACATTTTCTCTGAACCGAGGACACCAATGCACATCAGAATGAGTGAGAGTCATCAATCGTTGGGACCACCTTGTACCTTGGTCATTCTTCAAGACAGATTGTGGAAGGTGCGAAATAAACCACCTTGCAAGGATAGGAGTACAGCACATGAGAACACCCCTCTTTCTCATTGTTCGTGTGTAAAATGAGTGAAGGATGTCCCCAAGCAATGTTGGTATGGGATTTCTGGACAAGAAGATTTTGACGGCGTTGACATCTACCAATTGGTCAGGATTTGGGAACAAGACCGACCCATAGATGAGAAGAGATACAATCTCCTCAAAAGCTTGTAGGTCTAGAGAATTCCAGCATTCTTGTGCCTTCTCAAACAAGAATTTTGCTAAGAATCCTTTGACGCCGCTTCTGGTTTCCCAATGCCCCTTGATTTCAGATGGTTGTAGATGTAGTGCTCGAGCAACATCTTCAGGCTTTGGTTCCTTCTCCGTACCGTTGAAGGGTAGTTGATTAAGGATAGGGATTCTTAGGAGTTGAGAAAACTCCTCCAAAGTGGGAACCAACTGATAATTAGGGAAAGTGAAGCAATGGTGAAGAGGGTCAAAGAACTGGAATAGCACTTTCATCATGTCTTCTTCAATGTTGGTGTTGACTAGGCTGAGCAGTCTACCATGTCTTTCACTGAAGGATGAATTTTCCGGAATTCTTGAGGTGATCTCCCTGAGTTGAGGAGAGATTCTCACAAGGTTGACTTGAATGGTATTTCTGCGAGGGATTTCCATGTCCTACAAAACAAGAACAAAGATGAAGATCCAAAACCCTTGAAATGGTTAGTGAATGCATATGATGTTTTATGATGTTTATGATGTATGCACAAAACATATGTACAAGCAAATCACACCAAACCCTAATTTCAGGTTTGCATGGGGTTCCATAGGTAAGTACCCTCTTGAGTGTAGTTGGCTTAAAAACCTGTCCTATAAATAGTAACCGGGTTCTAAGGAGCTCAATATCACTGGATTGTTTTCAATGTTCATTGTTTTGGTTTAGCCACTTAACTAGCGACCAAAATATTCCAAGAAAACAACCCTCAATGAGTGTAGTATCGAGTATCTACCAACTTCGGACTGCACCAAATCCGGTCATCTCACTACCCCTAATAAAAGGCCAAGATGGTCAAGTAAGGTTCTAGGTCATTAGTGCTTAGTGACATCACTCAGCGGCCCCGTACTCTCCTTGATTGAACTCAAGGGTTACCGGTACTCACAAATATGTCGCACTAATATAGCTATTGCTTAGACCGTGTCGGTATACCCCGCACAGTTTCCACAACGTATTGCTATCTATGAATGTTTCCCAAAATCCGGGTGGAGGATTGTAAACCCAAACAATAGAGCCAAAGTATAAAGCAAACAAATCAAACAATTAGTCATGCAAAGGGGGTGATCTAAGCCCTAAGGTTACTCCACTTTAAAATGGTCCCCAGCAGAGTCGCCAGTTCTGTGATACGGTGGGAGAACTGACTAGGGTTTCGCGTTTGTTTTCGCAAATGTTTCGGTTGAGCAAGAGTCGCCACCGACTTTTTATTTTATCTTAAGGAAAGGTTTAAAAAGCACAACAAAAACCTTTGAGATTTTTCTTGGGTTCGGGGAGTAGATTATAGAAGGGGAAGGTATTAGCACCCCTTCTATCCATGGTTATCCATGGGCTCTTAGGTACTTGCTTAGATCAACTTGCCTTGGTTTTCAATTGTTTGAAATGGTGCTTTGTGTGTGGCTTTGAAAATGTTTTGAAAAGATGCCTTGTATTAGGCTAACCTTGTAACAATTCTTTACTCGAATGTTTTACAAAAGGTGTTTTATCTTTTAAAAGGTGTTTCAAGGGTTTGAAAAGTTGATTTTTGAAAGTGTTTGTGAAGTGGGTTTTGAAATTAGGCAAGTGTTTTCTTGGAAAGTTGGCAAGTACTTAAGAGTTTATCTACCCTAAAGTTTTCTCAAAGACTTTTGTCATGTTTTAAACCTTTTGACAATTTTGTTCCCACCATTGCATTTGGTGGACAATCTTGCCTTAGGAGATGTAAGGGACAGGCGCGGGTCGTCGTTTAGACCATAATTGCAATATTGTTAAATGTCTTTGGGCAATTTTCTTTAAGGGACTTGATCATTTGTTTTTGTTTGCTTTGAAAAGTTTTATCGAGGGACTATGATCATTCAAATTGTTTGCTTTGCCCAAAGAAGTTCAACATACAATATGGCCCATTTTTGAAAGGCAACAAGTGGAATACCCTAGGGGTGCAAGTGTGATATGTGTTGTTTATTTTCATGCTCATTTATCTTGTATTAGGTCCAACTATTTTGTTCATTTTTATTCGCATACAAAACCCTAATTCTAGCATAGTATGTTAAAAAGCGATAAAAGTGCGAAATTTAAATTCATACGCTATTACATCACAATAATATAGGGAGGGGGTACAATGTTTCAAATGGGGGTTATTTGGACAAGAATTTAAATCTAAGCTATTACATCATTTTGAATATTTGCAAGGTAATTTAATTGCACAATTAAATAGAAATGAGATAAATATGCAAAATGCTAAAAGAAAGTTTTTATATGTATGAGAAAAGTATTGTTTATGTAAAATAAAATAAGAAAATAAAAAGGTATTATTTTTGGAGTATTTTCATACTTAGGGCAAAAACCCTAATTTTAATCAAAATGAATATTAATTAATTAATCCACATAATATTTATTATTTACATACAAGAATAAAATAAAATATGGTATATTTGTAAAAAAGGCATTTTTTAGTATTAAATATAAAAAAATATAATATGTACATTATTTGATATTTTATTCTAAATATATTAATAAATATGTTTTTATATTTACATTATTTTAAATATGTATTATGAATAAGTAATAATAATATTTAATATTTTTTAGAAAATGATATTTTTTATATAAAATATTTTCAGAGGGTAATATAGAGAATAAAAATGAAAATAAAAATGTATTTACACTATTTTTCCATTTATTCTAAATGATAATATGTATTTATTTATGTATAAATCAAAAGAAAATCAAATAAATACCAAATAAAATCAAAAAATGATGAGAAAAATATTTTCAAAAATTTATCATGCTGAGAAAAAATAAATGAATCAAATAAAAAAAGAAAATATCAAAAATCATAAAAAATAAAGCAAATGGGCTCGGGGGGTATGAACATGGAAATAGGGTGTGAAAAGAAAATAGTTCCAGGCCCAGCCCAGACCACTTCTTCTTCAACCTCTGTACAACAAAACGCGCGCCTGCAAGCTTCGTTTGAAATCCTGATTCTTTAATTTTTTGAACAAACTTCCAACACAAAAGATGTTAAGCATGAAACCACGATTCCAAATATGTAAAGAACATCTCCTAACTCTCAAAAATGAGAGAGAATTTTAGTGATCCCAAATCTTAACCTAAGTTTCCTGTCATTTTCAAACTCTAAATTCTCTCTACTCAGGCAAAAGAAATGAAAAGTAAAGACATGGACATGTTCAGTGGCATGAGTATGATATTATTTCTTCACAAACTTAAGACTAATGATGCATAATAAGAGAGATACGAATTCAAACTTTTACCTATTCAGTTGAACTTCTATCTGGAGATGTAGGAACTTTCAGTGCAAGGTGGTGATTGGAAAAGCTTCCTTGAGGTTCAGGGATGCTATTCCAATGTCTACTTTGTCTTGAAAGCTTCTGAATCAAGCTGTAGAACTTCACCTGCAAGTCAAAGATGTGAAAATGGTGGAAGTGGTTAGAGCAATTACAGATCGTGCCTTAGCTTCTGGATAGCTTGCATAGGTTGTAAGGAAGGTAGAGGAACAAGTTTGGACAAGAATGCTTGAAGGGATTGAGAGATAGCACTCAAACTGCAGGCCTTGCCCTGTTTGAGCAGTTTGATGGTGTTTCTGAGATGGAGAGTGTTTTAGAGGTCAAGTATTCGTGCAAAAGCTTGGTTGGGATGTTTGGAATGTGTCTACAATATTTGCTTCTGTGTTCTTAGGCTGAGATGGAAGTTCTTACCAGTTATGCCACTTTTCTTCTTTCTTAAGCAACAAAAGCAAGTTGGTGTTTCTAGGTCAGTAGAGGACCCCCTAATGAGCTGCATAAGCTTCTCTTGATCAGAGTGTTATGCCCATAATCTTGTGCTAGAGAGATTTGATATGTACCTCCTTGATTTACCAATTGACATAAAGCAAACTTTTGCAAAAATGGAAAGAATGCTTTATCTAAATTGGGATTAAACCTTCATACAATGCTTGCACTCAAAGAACAACACCTTAACACATTGAATATGCATTAAATTATGGAGTGTAACTTGGTTTAAGGACCTGTAATCTTGCCTAAAGCATGCTGAGTTCAAATGGTAAGGTTATGGACATGGAACTTGGTCATGAACAAAGTGGTTTTTTGCTATATTGTGAAATTCGATTCTCTCTAACCATGAGGTTGTTTGAGAAGTTCTTGGACATTTTGGAAAGCTTGGAATGTGTACTACAATCCATATTTGAAATGCAAATTGAAATTCCAAGTGGAAGTGTATGGAAAATGGCCTTGAAGTGGGGTAGAAAACCTTGTCAAAATAGGTTAAAATTCCACTAAGTTAAAAATGGTTTAGTGCCCTTATTCAAAAATTTGTAACTTGAGATACAAGCTTCAAATGAGAAAACTTTGTGAATCAAAGTTGTAGATTATGCAACAAGCTACAACTTTCATGTTTTGACTTTTGTTTGAATCCAAATGGATCTTGGTGAAAAGGTGGGGCAAAGTTGGGAAAAAATTAGGGTTTTTCATAACTTAGAAAAATTCTAAGTTATGAAAAATTCCATTTTCTAACCCTAATTTGCATTTTGTGATTTCTTGGTGAACAAGTTTCATAAATTGGCATGTTTTGATGAAAAATGAATCTTGACTTTTGATTTTGACCAAAAAGTCAAAGTTTGACTTTTCAGTATACAGTCAAAATTGATCAATTGACTGGGAAATTCAACTGTCAATCTTGTGTACTTGGGATCTTTTGAGCTTGTTGACATTGTCAAGACAATTCCATGGGGTCCTTGAGTCCATATGTGAGCTTGGTTTTCCATTGGCTAGGTCAAACAGTCAAAAATTGCCTTGGTACAGTCAAAACCCTAAAAATGACCATTTTGCCCTTTTGGTGATCTGATCAAATTTCTTATGTAATTGTGGTCCAAACTTGATCAAATGGTTCATATGAGTTCATAATGTTGATGTGGGCCAAATTTCATGAGGTTTGACTGTCAATTGGCCACAGTTGACTTTTTCCCCAATACAGTTGATTTCTAGGTCAACTGTCCAATTGACTGGTCAAAACTTGGAATCAAGGCTTGAAACTTGATATGGGTAAGCTTGGAAGTCCAATATGAGGCATGAAAGTCATCTTGGGCATTTTGGGTCAAAACATCTTTATGCAAACACAAACCCTAATTTTGAGTCTACAGTGCAAGGAGAGGTCTTGAGCAGATGAAACCCTAACTGGATCCTGAGCTTCAAGGGCTTTGTGATGAGAAATCAATGAGAAGTGGGAGGGAAAATTTTGGGGTACAACAATTGCCCCTGTTCAATCTTCTTGAATCCGAAGAGTTAGATGGGCAAGCTTGCCTTTCGTGACTCGAGGGTAAAAGGAGATTGGACACTAGAGTGCCCAGAAATTTGCACTCGTCAAAGCAACGGATACGGGAATGGGCTTAGAGATGCCATTTGGAGATGGGCTTAATGATGCCATCTGGGAGAATGACCGAAATCTTGTCGGGGATGGGCTTAGAGATGCCATCTGGAAGGGAATATCAGGAAGGTGTCCAGGCTTGGGACCATCTCTGAACTGGGGGTCTGAATAAGCAATAGATTGACATCCGTTGTTGGGAGGAATCTGTAAACTGTTTTCAGTGGTTTGGCGAAGACACTGAACAAGCGATAGGTTAACATCCGTTTACTTGGAGAACCCAGGAACTGTTTTCAGAAATCTTGAAGTTGAATAAGCAATAGAACAACATCCGTTGTTGGGAAGCGTCCGTAAACTGTTTTCAAAAGTTGCATCTGAACAAGTTGATAGATTAACATCCGTTGTTGGGAGGAATCCATAAACTGTTTTCAGAAGTTTTGAAGAAGAATCTGAACAAGTGATAGGTTAACATCCGTTTACTTGGAGAACCCGTGAACTGTTTTCAGAAATCTTGAAGTTGAATCAGCAAAAGAGCCGCATCCGTTGTTGGGAAGCGTTCGTAAACTGATTTAGAAACGCATCTGAACAAGCTGATAGATTAACATCCGTTACTTGGGAAGAATCCATAAACTGTTTTCAGAAGTCTTTGAGAAGAATCTGAACAAGTGATAGGTTAACATCCGTTTACTTGGAGAACCCGTGAACTGTTTTCAGAAATCTTGAGATTGAATGATTTTAGTCTGTCGACTGATCTTTCCTGAAAAGGTAAAGATTTAGTTGTATGCAATGTTATGATGCATGATGCAATATACGTGACATCAATGTTTATGACATGAATGTGATGAATGTGCATGTAAGCTGATGAGCTATCTTGCTGAAGATAAATGAATCTGAAGTGGTTGACGATTCAAGCATCTGGACTGCTACCGGGGAAAATAAATCCTTGGCTGCTGTTGGGGAAGAGAATTCCTGACGACCTCTACTGGGGAGCATCAATCTAGTAGACTCATGCTGGGGAGGTAAGATTGAGAATTTTCAACTTGATGGGAAGTAACTCTGGTGATCTTACTGGGGAACTCGAGATTTCTTTTTCTGAGGCTCTGTGGGGAGAAGGCTCATTAGTCCGGCTCCGCCGGGGATAGGTTTGAAGTTTTAGATCTGCTGGGGATACTGAAACTTAAACTCTGAGGGGAAACGAGTTCTGTAGGATCCTCTGGCTGGGGATAACAAGGACAAGCTCCTCTGGGGATCACATTGATACATTGTGTTGGGGAACTCCTGATGAACTCCGCTGGGGATAGGGAGAATTCTGCCGAGGGCGATCTTCTGTGGTTGTTTAGCTGAGGATAACCCAGTTATAAGCCTTTGTGAGGAACAACTTTGAATAAAACTCGGGGGAGACGTTCGTGCTCTGCGGGGAAATATCTTCCAGAACCTTACTGGGGAAAGGCTTCGAGGGTCTGCTGGAGATAAGCCTCAGGGTTTGCTAGGGATGTGGATTCCAAATCTCCTGGTGGGGTTTCCTTCGAGAGGGTGTCAAGATATTCATCTGTACCTTCATCTTATCAGTAATCCTTTTTCTTAGGTTCATTTAGGAAGTGATTTATGTTTCAAATGCATATGCCTATTTAACAAAACATTGGACGTTTCTCAAAAATAAAACAAATAGTGCAAAAGAAAAGGGAAATGACACAGAATTTTGGGAAGAGTATTTGTATTGATTTTCGTTGAGTATATTTGTACAAAGGAGACAATCATCCTAGTAAGAGGATTTTGTCGTAAATATCGAAAAATTTATACGAAATAAAGGATGGCTATGTGAAATAATTCCATGGGATTCCATTCTGCCATAGCTTTCACAACTCTGAATATCTGCCCGTTCAGTGCTTCGTTTGACGATGACTGGATTGATCAGAAGTTTGGAATTGGTTGATGAAGAGATTGTCTTTGAAGTGATCCGACGAGACATAGTCATACGCTTTAATTCCCTAACTTTTGCCTGAATCGCCCTTTCGGGTTTTCGATCCACCGGGAAACCCCTTTTTGCCCAAGCCGCCCTTTCGGGTTTTCAACTTGCCGGGTGTACAGATTTTTTTTTTTGTTTTTATCCCTAATTTTTGCCTGAACCGCCCTTTTGGGTTTTCGGTTCACCGGGATGCCCATTTTTGCCCAAGCCGCCCTTTCGGGTTTTCGACTTGTCGGGTTATTTTATGCGTAGTATCTTTTGACTATGTCTGCATTCGCAGGGTGCGGCAAATCGTCGCCGTCCATAGTGGTTAGAATCATTGCGCCACCAGAAAATATGCTTTTGATCACAAATGGTCCTTCATATGTAGGAGTCCATTTGCCCCTGGGATCACTTTGCGGCAGGATAATTCGCTTGATTACGAGATCTCCGACTCGATACACTTGACGTCTGACTTTCTTATTGAAGGCCTTGATCGTCCGTTTTTGATACGTCTGACCATGGCATATAGCAGCAAGTCGCTTCTCATCGATCAGATTGAGTTGATCAAGTCGGGTCTGCATCCAATCATCTTCATTCAAACCTGCATCCTTCATAATCCTTAGAGAAGGGATCTGGACTTCCATAGGCAAAACAGCTTCCATGCCATAAACCAAAGAAAATGGGGTTGCCCCAGTTGAAGTACGTGTCGTCATACGGTATCCATGTAGAGCAAACGGTAACATCTCATGCCAGTCTTTGTAAGTGACTGTCATTTTCTGAATGATCTTCTTAATGTTTTTGTTCGCAGCTTCAACAGCACCGTTCATCTTCGGCCGATAGGGAGATGAATTGTGATGATAAATCTTGAACTGTTCGCATAATGCAGTGATCATTGTGTTATTCAGATTTGTACCGTTGTCCGTGATGATTCTGTCTGGAACACCATACCGACATATGAGATTTTGCTTGATGAAGCGGGCAACCACATTTTTGGTGACAGAAGCGAAGGAAGCTGCTTCAACCCATTTAGTGAAGTAGTCAATGGCAACCAGGATGAAGCGATGTCCATTGGAAGCCGTGGGCTTGATCTCTCCAATCATATCAATGCCCCACATTGCAAAGGGCCACGGAGCCGTCAGGACGTTGAGGGGAACCGGAGGAATATGAACTTTGTCAGCATAGACTTGACACTTGTGACAAGTTCGGGAATGTTGATGGCAGTCAGCTTCCATGGTAGACCAGTAATAGCCTGCCCTTAGGATCTTCTTAGCCATTGTATGCCCGCTCAAGTGAGTGCCAAATGTGCCGCTGTGTATATCAGTCATGATCAGCTCTGCTTCAGCTTTATCCACACATCGGAGTAATACACAATCATGGCTTCGTTTGTAAAGGATACCGTTGCTCAAGAAAAACTTAGCAGCGAATTTCCTTAAGAACTTCTTGTCATTTACGGAAGCTCCTTCAGGGTAATCTCTAGTCTCGAGATACCTCTTGATTTCATGGAACCAAGGTTGTTCCACTACTTCTTTGGTATTAATCTCGTGGCAATGTGCCGGTTCATCCCTTCGCTTGATGGTGATTTGGGGAGCCTCGTTATCCCAGTTGAGTTTAAACATGGAGGACATTGTGGCTAGAGCATCGGCTAGCTGATTCTCTTCTCGCGGGAAATGCTCGAAGGTAATTTGCTCGAAATGAGGCAACAATGTCAGGACATGTTCTTTGTATGGGATAAGATTAGGATGCTTGGTATCCCAGTCTCCTTTGATTTGGCTGATGACCAAAGCCGAGTCCCCGAATACGATCAAAGATTTGATCCCCAAGCCTATAGCAGCCTCGAGACCAAAGATGCAAGCTTCATACTCAGCCATGTTGTTTGTGCAGCTGAAGCAAAGTCGGGCCGTGAAAGGCGTGTGACAACCTTCCAGAGAAATGAGTACGGCGCCAATACCGTTTCCAAGTGCATTTGAAGCACCATCAAAGTATAGGGTCCATCGGGATCCCTTTTCGGGTCCGTCATACGGTCCGTCACTTTCAATGTTGTCCAAATTCATGATGTCCTCATCCGGGAAGTCAAATCTCATGGGTTGATAGTCTT
The DNA here is from genome assembly GCA_948472305.1 of Vicia faba. Lineage (NCBI taxonomy): Eukaryota > Viridiplantae > Streptophyta > Magnoliopsida > Fabales > Fabaceae > Vicia > Vicia faba. Next base: position 265,865,590 of record OX451741.1, on the reverse strand, counting down.
CGATAGCTTGATGAGCCAGATGGTCAGCTAGTACACTCCCTTTTATAGCTTTTTGGGTGGTGTACTGGATGTCATACTCGGTTAAGATCATTTGCCATCTAGCTATCCTTCCAGATAAAGCGGGCTTCTCGAAAATATACTTGATAGGGTCCATCTTGGAAATTAATAAGGTAGTATGGGTCAACATATACTGTCTTAGTCGGCGAGCAGCCCATACCAAAGCGCAGCAAGTTTTCTCGAGCAGTGAGTAGCGAGTCTCACAGTTGGTAAACTTTTTACTAAGGTAATAAATAGCATGCTCTTTTCGACCAGACTCGTCATGCTGGCCCAAAACACTCCCCATCGAGTTATCCAAGACAGTTAAGTACATGATCAATGGTCTTCCTTCGACAGGTGGCATCAGAATAGGAGGTTCTAGCAAATACTCCTTGATTCTATCAAAAGCGGCCTGGCAGTCGTCGTTCCATTCAACTACCTGATCTTTCTTCAAGAGTTTGAAAATTGGCTCACAGGTAGAAGTCAGATGTGAGATGAATCTGGCAATATAGTTTATGCGCCCCAAGAATCCTCTGACCTCTTTTTCAGTACGGGGAGCAGGCATCTCTTGTATTGCTTTTACTTTTGCCGGATCGACTTTAATGCCTTTGTTGCTTACAATGAATCCTAGGAGTTTACCAGACCTAACTCCAAAAGTGCATTTGCTTGGATTCAGCCTTAACTTGTACTCTTTTAACCTGGCGAACAGCTTTTCCAGATGTTCAAGGTGCTCTTCCTCTGTTTGTGATCGAGCTATCATATCGTCTACGTAGACTTCGATCTCATGATGTATCATGTCATGAAATAAAGCTACCATGGCGCGTTGATAAGTTGCCCCTGCGTTCTTCAGCCCGAACGACATCACTTTGTAACAGAAAGTGCCCCATTGCGTGACAAAAGTTGTTTTCTCCATATCTTCGGGAGCCATTTTGATTTGATTATAGCCCGAAAATCCATCCATGAAGGAAAACACTTTGTGTTGAGCTGTATTGTCTATCAAGATGTCAATATGAGGTAGCGGGAAATCATCTTTAGGGCTGGCCCTATTCAAATCCCGGTAGTCCACACACATTCTGACTTTGCCATCTTTCTTTGGTACTGGCACAATGTTAGCGACCCATTGAGGATAGGACGTAACAGCCAGAAAGCCAGCGTTGAATTGTTTCATTACTTCCGCTTTGATCTTCTCGGACATGTCAGGCCTCATTCGGCGAACTTTTTGCTTGATTGGTGGACAATCCTCTCTTGTGGGGAGACGGTGAACCACGATGTCTGTGTCTAGACCCGGCATGTCTTCGTAGGACCAAGCGAAGATTTCAACATACTCATTCAGCAACTGTACCAAGCGCTCCTTGACTTTTGGTTCCAGGTTGGCACCCACTTGCACTTCCTTCCGATTCTCTTCGGTTCCCAAGTTAACAGTTTCCAATGGTTCTTCATGTGGCAAGATGGCCCTTTCCTCTTGTTGCAGAAGTCTGGCTAGTCCCTCGGGTACTTCGCAACCTTCGTCATCCTCATACTCGGCTAGATTGACCAGATCTTCAGAGTTATTGAAAGATACAGCAGAATAGTCACCCATGGAATCCGGAGTGGATGGGTACCTGCATTGGTGAGTGTGGGTGTGTGTAAGGGATAGCCATCCTTAAACAAAAATGCAAAAAGAAAAGAAAATGAGCATAAGCAGTTTATCAAATGAAAACGTCCAATGAATCATTAAACATGGCATATGAATATGAAAAATAGTCAAAACCCTTACAAGTGGACCTGCATGCCCCGGGCAAGGCAGGAGGTGAAAAAGATAGTGTACGGATTGTTTGAAAGTAAAATATTACAGACCAAATAGGAAATGTTTGATAGATAAATTACTGAGGAATAAAAGTGATGGGGACAAAGTCCTTAGCCTCCCAATTGCTCAATCCTCCTCTGACAGTTGGATAAATCCACTCTTCAATGTTGCTTTCCTTGTCTTCATCTTCCAGGGCGTTGATTCTGTAAGGAGAAATTTTGACCGGCGCTCTTTCAATCTTTGACTGGCGCATAGCTTTCTGGCCAGCAGCTGTGAAACCTAACCCAAACTTATCAGTCTTATGCGGAAAATCGGGTAACTGCCCCCATGCTGAATTCTTCCCCTCTTTAACTGCAGCCCTTGCATCCTCCAGAGATGCCATCCTGGCCATCTGTCTTGGTGCCTCAGCTGCCAACTTAACCACTGCTACTTCAGGAAGAACTTCTTCGAAATGTTGAAACGGCGTCTCAATAAACTCTCCCTCAACCTCCACATACCGGAAGGAATTTAAATGGCTAATCATGTACTCTTCTTCGCCGTGAACCGTAATGATTTTTCCTTTTACAGGATACTTCAGCATTTGATGCAAGGAGGAGGTGACTGCCCCAGCATGGTGAATCCAAGGTCTACCCAGCAGGCAGGAGTATGATGGACGGATGTCCATCACATAGAAAGTGGATTTAAACACCTCGGTACCTATCTTGACAGGAATCTCAACTTCTCCATGGACCATCCTTTTCGACCCATCAAAAGCTCTGACGACAATATCACTAGGCTTCAATTCCAACCCTTCGCAATCTAGCCGGTCCAAGGCCTTTTTAGGCAAAACATTCAGCGATGAACCGATATCAACCAAAACATGTGCAAGGGTGGTTCCGCGACACTCGATTGAAATATGCAACGCATCATTGTGGTTTCGGCCCTTCGGGGTTAGGTCGGCATCAGAAAAGCCTAATCCATTGTCCGTAGTCAGGCTAGCCACGCAATGTTGAAATTGATCTGCAGAGGTTTCCTGGGGCACATGAGCTGTCTTTAGAAACTTAATCAAAGCCTGAGCGTGCGCTTCTGAGCAAAGCAATAGTGCCAGCATGGAGATCTTGGAGGGGGTTTGCCCCAACTGTTCCACCACATCGTAGTCACTTCTCTTGATTATCCTCAAAATCTCGTCCATTTCTTTCTTGGAAGCTTCTGGAATCCCCAAGGGTTGAGCCCTCGTCCTGACGGGCTCGTCTTGTATTCCCTTCCCTTTATCAGCAATGGTAGGAGAGACAGCATTAGGAACAACAACCTCTTCGATTGAAGGAGTTCTAGCGGAGAGTTTTACTGGTGCGGGGATGACTTCTTTAGCTGATGAGGGTCCAGAGACTGCTCTTGGAGGAGCAATCTCTGGAGAAAATATCCTCCCGCTCCTGGTGATTTTGCTGGTGCCCGCAATGTTACTAATGCTGGCTTCTTCATCATCTGAATTCTCTTCAACTATTTCAACTTGCTTGATACCATGGTAATAAATGTCACCACCATAGTTCCAAGGTATCGATTTCTCAGAAACATAGGGAACAGACCCTGGCATGGTTATCTTCAAAGGTATAGACTTTGCAGCTGGTGTAATCTTAACAGGCTTTTTGACGGCCTCGGAAAGATTGGCGTGAATGATTATAATTGAGACATTTTCGACTTGAACTGGAACAGCGGAAACTTTTTCGAACAAAATTTGTCGGCTATCCATAAGGCCTTGGATGCCTTTCTTCAATAGCGGACAATCAAACGGCAGAGAGTGGCAACAGTAATAGTCTTCTTTACATCCCGGGAAGATCCCGGCCCTCAACAAATTCAACTTAATGGTTAGCAGTGGAGTAGTCAGATCACTAACGTCGGCAACATACAGATCCTCTTCAATGGCATTGACATTCCGACCGTGCTTCGGCATAGGTGCAGATATCACATTGGGTTTTTCTGGAGCGTCAAACTCTACCTCCTTAGCCTCTATCAGGTCTTGGATCTTATGCTTGAGTTCCCAACAATTATTGGTGTCGTGTCCAACACTGTCTGAATGATAGGCGCACTTAGCATCGGCATGATAATGCGGGGAAGACGTATTCACATTCTTTGGTGCCTCCTTGATGGTGGCAAGATTCAACTTCAATAGATGGGGAAGCACCTGCGCCGGAGTCATATTAATACGGGTGAACTGCCGTTGTGGCCTTTCCACCCGTTGCTGATTTGGTCTGGTCTGGTTATAGCGAGGCTGCTCACTCGAGGTGTTTTGAATCATTACGGCCCCTACAGTTGGCCGACGCTCCATCTTCCCTGTTCTTCTCTGAGAATATACCATAGCTGTCTCCTTCTTAAACGGCTTCTTCTCAACACTTGCAGCCACACCCTTTTGAATCTTTCCTGACTTGATGCCAGCTTCTATTCTTTCGCCTGTTAAGATCAAATCGGTAAACCTCGCGGAAGAGTTACCAATTAAATGATTGAAGAATGGCCCAGATAGGGTCCCAAGAAACATATTAACGAGTTCACGGTCGGTTAAAGGAGGCTGCACCCTGCCAGCCAAATCCATCCACTTTTGTGCATATTCCTTGAATCCCTCACTTGTTCCTAGTGACATACCCTGAAGTTGGGTACGAGTAGGAGCAAGATCAGAATTATACTGGTATTGTTTGTAGAAAGCGGTGGCCAAATCTTCCCAATTTCTGACACTGGTTCCTTCTAACTGATAAAACCATTCCAACTGAGCTCCCGACAGGCTATCTTGATGTGATCGGTGGATCTGGAACTGACTGTTTAACGCTGGTTCGCGAAATGTCGCGGAAGCAAGAGTCGCCACCGTCTTTTATTTTCTCCAAATAGAAAGGACAAAAGCACAGAAAAATTCCTTAAAGAGATTGCTCTCGGTTCGGGAGGTAGGTTATAGAAAGGGAAGGTGTTAGCACCCTTTCTATCCATGGTTATCCACGGGCTCTTAGATACTTGCTCATTTGTGTTTTCAAAAATGGTTTGTTTGCTTTTCAACTGTGGGTTTTAAAAAGTTTCTTTGAAAATTCCAGTTCGACTCTTGTATCGGTCCTCAAGAGTGTTTGAAAAGTTGTTTTGAAAGCTTTTGAAAATGTGTCGGTGTGAAAAGTATTTTTTTGATTTGTTTGAATTTAGAGCAAGTATCCACGAGAACCTACCTACCCTAAGGAATTCGTCTGTGTAAATGTCCTTTAAAGTAGTGCCATCCCACCATTGAGAGGTAGGTAGCACCACCGTTGGAGGTGTTCGGGTCAATTCGAGGTTCGGGACATGGTGATCACCAGAGCAATGGGAAGACACCTTAGAAGCTACCCTCATGCCAGGTTCCCGGATCATGAGGACTTACTAAGACATCCTATACTCGACGACCACCTTTCGAGGCAAGGCAACAGCGAGGCGTACCCTAGGGGTGGTGTGTGCGAATTGTGTGTCGTTTTCATTGATATTTGTCTTGTCATGTTAAAGTGATCTACGCTTGATTTTATTTAAGTCCATACATTCTTTCATGCTTTTTGTTAACAGTTAATATTTGCGGGAAAGTAAATTCTAAACTATTACAAATGGCGCGGGTCCACATCGCCAAAATTAAACCGGACCCGATTTGACGGAAAATAAATAAAAGCGAATTAAAAGAATTAAAAGTGCGAGAAGTTTAAGTTACAACGCTTTGGGAGAGATACATAATTATTTAAGCAATAAAATAAATACGCAAATTAAACAATTAAAAATATGGGCGTTGGACCCTTTTGCAAAATTAAAATTAATAAGGAATTAAAATTAAAATTAAATGTTTTTTGGTATTTTTGTGTTTTTTAAGATTTAATGGAAAAAAGAGAATTAATCAAAATTAAAATTGAATGTAAACCCTAATTCTAATGGTTTTTAAACTTATTATGAAAAATATTGAATTTTTAACTAATTTAAACCTAAGTTTATTTACATGCATTTTTTTATTTATGAAAGTAAATAAAATAAATATTATTATTGTAAAAAAAGGAAATTATAAGGAATAAAATTAACAATTAAACCTAAATTCTATATTTTTGGATTTTTAGTTATAACAAAGAATTAAAATTAAAACCTATTTAATACTAAATTTATTACAAGCATTTATTTATAAAAATAATTAAATAAATAAATATCATATTTTTTGCCTTTTCTGATTTTTTTATGATGTTTTTTTCATATTTTGTAAAAAATAATAATTAGTTTAAACAAATAAAGAAAATAAAATAAGAATTAAAAATAAAACAAGAAAAATATAGAGAAAGCAAACCAGGGGGGGTTCAGGCCCCAAAGTGGAGGTATAGGCCTTAGAATGCTGGCCCATTTAGCTTTGAATTCGTTGACTTTTGTGCAAGCATGTTGTGCGTGGACTATGGTACATGGTGCTCTTCAGATCTAAGCCTTTGGTTTGATCTCCAGGGGGACGTGTCACGCTTGATGGTGAGGGACTATGGTGGTTGTCTACATAAGCGCTGCATGTGAATATTAGAAGAAAAATAATATTGAAGTTATACAGGCCTGGGACTCGAACCCAGGTCTTGGACGTTATTGCAATCACCAACTGCCAGCTGAGCCACTACACGTATTTGTTAATTAAACATACAATCAATATAATAAAAAAAACAATGCGTTAGTGCTGGAAAACGCGCGAACTTTTAAACCAACGAATCACTGGTTGCCACGCTTCATCGTCTCCACCACCCCTGTAAAACAAAACACAATAGCAACGGTTTTCAACGCGTTGCAGAAGGCAGGCTATTGGAAAATAGCGAATAGGGCTATGATGTGCATAAATTGATCGCGAATGGTGTTTCTTGTTCGTTGGAGCATGCTGGTTTGAATGGTCATGGTTTCGTGGACTAATTTTGCTTGGTTTCAGAAACCCTAAATACAAGCTCTGAAAACCCTAAAGCTTGATCATGGTGAAATCACGTATATGGCATAAAAACGAAATTAACTTGCATGGTTAGTTGTAGAAACTCATAACAAACATGAATCAAGAGACAAAATTTACAAATTATGCACAAATCATGATGCACGGTTCTGAAAATTTCTTGACACAGTTGAGGTTCGTTTTACCAATTCTTTGCGTGTTGATGGATGTTTGGGATTGGAATCGCTTCTGGGAACCTTGAGGAAGCTATCTGAAAAGGAATTAGGCTTTGAATCGTCCTTTAGAGTGGTTTTCAGAATTGCTTTTTTGACAAAAAATTCCAAGTTTGTAAATGTATTTCCTGCGCAGCTTAGAGTGTCCTGTGGTTAGGGTTTGATTCATGTTTATGTACTCAGGCTATTAGGTCACAAAAACTCAATAAAATCCATGGCATTGATGGTTTTGCATATTTGATTTTCTTAAGATCTTTTCAAATCTTTTTCACATGGTTTTTGTACCAATTAGCAACCAATCACCCCAAATCTTCCCTAATTTACATTTGCACGAAATATTGACCTTAAAACATGCATAAAAAGATTTTTTAGGTCAAGTTTTATATTTTCTACATATTTAAATGATTTAAATGAATTAATATAAATAATAATTCAAATAAATAAATAAAAAATGAGAAAATACTTCCCTTTGGGCCAAGTGGTCGTGCACATGCTTGGAATGATGAATCATGAAAGAAAAATGGGCCCATTAGCAATTTTAGGTCATTTGGATCAAAGTTGACTTTTCAAAATATCCAAAAATTTCCCAACTTCCACAAGGCATAACTTGCTCAATTTTTAAGCTTTTCTCATGTTCTTGGACATTTTGGAAAGGTCTTTGAGTCCTCTAACCAATGCCTTTGGTCCCATGTCATTTTGATTTACCAATCTCAAGTTATGGTCTTTGACTTAAAGTCCCTTTTTGTTGACTTTTGAAAATGACCTATAATGTTGAAATTGATAACTTTTTGTGAGAGCATTTCTTGGACTTGAAGTATGAAGATGAGTTGTAGTAAATGTCTTTCTCTTCAAAATGAGCTTTGGATGGAATTTTTCTGATAATCCATGTGAAAGTTATGCCCTGGTCAATTTCAGTTGACTTTTTCAGCTGTCCAAATATAGTAACTTTTGCATCTCTGATTATTTCTGAGCCAAATTTTGAGAATCATGATCAAGCATTGATCAAATGATGTTTGTGGCTTCAAAATGATATGTTGACCAAAAATTTGAACTTTTGACTACCAAATGACCATTTTGCCCCTACAGTTGACTGCAGTGCAATTTAGGGTTTTGACTGTGCAATTTTGAGCTGAATGCCTTGAAACTTGATATGAGGATACTTGACCATCTTTGTAAGCATGTGAGACTTGGTTGGGCCTTCGAAAACTTCCTTTTCTTGATCAGAATGCAAACCCTAGCTTTGACTGTGTAGGAGACAGTTGGACTGTGCAACCCTTGGGGAATTTTGTGACTTGGCTTGGCAATTTATTGAAGAATATGGGAGGGCAAATTTTGGGGTACAACAGTTGCCCCTGTTCAATCTTCTTAGACCTGAGGATGCAGATTGGCTGACGTGCCTTTCAAAATCCGAGGGTAGAAGATGATTGGACACTAGAGTGCCCAGAAATTTGCGCTCACATAGTCGCAGTGATGATGGAATGGGCTTATAGATGCCATTTAGAGGTCGCTTGGATAGGATGATGGGCTTATAGATGCCATCTGGATGTTGATCGCATAGGAGATTCCTTAGCGAGAACCTGCATACCTGCGAAACAGAAAAATGAGTACCTGACACGTTGCAGGAGCTGATTTTAGATGCTTGGTATAGATGTGTCCTGACTGGTTACAGGAGCTGAATCTGGAGTCTTCACATGATGATGAATGGACCAGATATGGTTGCTGCCTTAGCGTGAATGGTAAGAGGACCTTGGGTGATTTTAACTTCAACAACGCTCGTTGAGAAAAATCTTGGCGGGAATTACCATCTTTGCAGTATCGGGAAGAGAACCATAGGCCATTATAAGCTGAAAGGGACTCACCTCACTCGCCGTCGGAGAGGGAATCATAGGAAAAGGAATTGTCACCTCACACACCGTCGGAGAGGGAAACATAAGAGACTATCACCTCACACTCATCGTCGGAGAGGGAACCATCTGAAAAGGACTTACTACCTCACACCGTCGGAGAGGGAACCATGGGAGACTATCACCTCACACTCATCGTCGGAGAGGGAAACATCTGAAGAAGGAATTACCACCTCACGCACTTGCCGGAGAGGGGACCATAAGAGACTATCACCTCACACTCATCGTCGGAGAGGGAAACATCTGAAGAAGGAATTACCACCTCACGCACTTGTCGGAGAGGGAACCATGGGAGACTATCACCTCACACTCATCGTCGGAGAGGGAAACATCTGAAGAAGGAATTACCACCTCACGCACTTGTCGGAGAGGGGACCATAAGAGACTATCACCTCACACTCATCGTCGGAGAGGGAAACATCTGAAAAAGGAATTACCACCTCACGCACTTGTCGGAGAGGGGACCATAGGAGACTATCACCTCACACTCATCGTCGGAGAGGGAAACATCTGACAAAGGAATTACCACCTCACGCACTTGTCGGAGAGGGGACCATAACTTCTGCTGAGTCTTTATCAGAAAAATCTGTTGGGATTCGATTTAGCTGGACTAGAAAAGGTTTTGAAATATGTTTGAGCATTTTAACTGCGTCTTTCCTGAAAGGTAAGGTCAGTCATATGTAATGCATGATATGGATCAAGCAATGATGTTCTCAATATAAATGAGATTTGTATGATATGATGCGTCTATGCATGCTATAATGATGTATGTGATGTTTTATGAATGTTTTCGTCTAGGAAAGTAGATCCTTGACGGGTGCCGGGAAGTCATATCCTGGGCTGATGTTGGAGAATAAGCTTTTACTTCCGCTGGGGATGATAGTTGCAAGAATACTGGTAGGAGAAGATGACTCCGTTGCGGAATAAACTTGGCGAATAGATTCTGCGGGGAAACAAGATATTCTAGCGACCATGCCGGGAAGCAATACTCTGTGGGGATAGAGATGCTTTGCTGAATGTTGATAATAGTTTGCTGAGGATACCCTTGTTGTATTGGAAGTGTTGATGAACTTCGCTGGGGTGAGAAGACTTCGTCGAGGACGCTCTTTCCGTGGCTTTTGGCTGAGGATAACCCAGTTATATCCTGTTAAGGAAATAACTCTTTAAATAAAGCCGGGCGACGCGTTCGTGCTCTGAGAGGTTAAGCTTCCAGAATCTACTGGGGATAAGCTTACTGCTTGGGGAGATAAATTCCAATTTTCCTGGGGGAAACTGGAGTGGACTCTTCTGGGGAGTTTTGAACTGCGGGGGAAGTGATTCCTTTGAATATTGGGATACCGCCGGGGAACAATCTTTAGACCAAGACTGCCGGGGATGCTTGTTTAAGAATATATGCTGCTGGGGAAGTATTGAGATCTACGGGAGGATAATCAACTTCCTTGAGATTTGATAGCTCTGCTTGGAGAAGAATGCACTTTTGTTGGCTCACTCTCTGGGGATTTAACATGTACCGATCGTGTTCTTTAGCTGAACCTACCTTGGTACTTTGGAGGATAGAACAATTAGACTGCTCAGACAACTCTTTATTGCCCCTGTTTCTAGTGTCACCTGCAATTAATTCCTTTGTTTCGTATGCAAGTATTTATGAGTCAGCAAATTATTGTCAATGCATATATCACAAATTTAACCTTGGACGTTCTTCGCAAAACAAAACAGAAAAAAGAAAAATACTTGGCACGTTTAACTGAAAATATATTTGTATTGATTTTGAATAGCCTGAAAATAGGCGTTTTGTCTACAAGAGGTTGACGTCCTAGTAAGAGGAGCGCCGCCGAATAAAAGAGTTTATACAGATTTTGTACAAAAGAAAAGAAAACAGCTGTGTAAAATGAATGATCCCACTGGGTTTCAACTCTGCTATTGCCTTTATAACTCCGAGCGTCTCATCACTTGATGACCTTGGTTGAAGGTGAAGCTGACTGATCGATGCCGTCTGAGCTTGATGTAGATACCGGATTCTGGATGCAAAGTGATCCAATGAGACATAGTATTACGCTTTTATCCCTAATTTTTGCCTAGACTGCCCTTTCGGGTTTTCAGTCCATCGGGATACCCATTTTTGCCCAAGCCGCCTTTTCAGGTTTTCGACTTGCCGGGTGTACAGATTTTTTCATTTTCATCCCTTCATTTTGCCCGAACCCTTTTGGTTCGACGGGAAGCCCTAATTTTTGCCTAGGCATGTCAGCCTAGCGGGTCTTTTTTCATGCGTAGTATTTTTTAACTATGTCTGCATTGGCGGGGTGAGGAAGGTCGTCACCATCCATGTTGGTCAATATCATTGCTCCTCCTGAGAACACATGCTTAACCACAAATGGCCCTTCGTATGTAGGGGTCCATTTGCCCCTTGGATCGCTCTGAGGGAGGATGATTCTCTTGATTACCAGATCCCCAACTTGATATTCCTGTGGTCTGACCTTTTTGTTAAATGCCCTGATCATCCGTTTCTGATACGTCTGACCATGACAGATAGCAGCAAGTCTCTTTTCGTCAATGAGGTTGAGTTGATCAAGTCGTGTCTGGATCCAATCATCTTCGTTCAGATTTGCATCCTTCATTATCCAGAGAGAGGGAATTTGTACTTCGATCGGCAAGACTGCCTCCATGCCATAAACCAGAGAGAAAGGAGTTGCCCCGGTTGACGTCCTAGCTGAGGTACGGTACCCATGCAGAGCGAACGGTAACATCTCGTGCCTTATAAGTCACTGTCATTTTCTGCACCATCTTCTTGATGTTCTTATTTGCTGCTTCTACAGCCCCATTCATCTTCGGTCTGTAAGGAGAAGAATTGTGGTGCTGTATCTTGAACTGTTCGCAGAGCTCAGCGATCATCTTGTTGTTCAGATTGGTACCGTTGTCTGTAATAATCCGCTCAGGGACACCATATCGACAGATCAAGTTGTGCCGAATGAACCGTGCCACAACAGTCTTGGTTACCGTAGCATAGGATGCTGCCTCAACCCACTTCGTAAAATAATCAATCGCCACTAGGATGAAGCGATGTCCATTGGATGCCGTAGGTTTTATCTCGCCGATCATGTCTATGCCCCACATTGCAAACGGCCAAGGCGCAGTCAGAACATTCAGGGGAACCGGAGGAACATGCACCTTGTCTGCATAAATCTGGCACTTGTGGCATGTCCTGGAGTGTTGGTAACAGTCAGCTTCCATTGTGGACCAATAGTATCCTGCCCGTAGGATTTTCTTAGCCATAGTGTGTCCACTGGAATGTGTACCAAAGGTCCCTTCATGTAGCTCTTCCATGATTCTTTCCGCTTCAGCTTTATCCACACAACGTAGTAATGTTGAATCATGGTTTCGCTTGTACAAGATGTCGTTGCTTAGGAAGAACTTGGCTGCAAACCTCCTCAGGAATTTCTTATCATTGACAGAGGCACCTTCTGGGTATTCCTGAGTTTCCAGATATCTCTTCACTTCGTGGTACCAAGGCTTCTCAGTCACCAATTCAGTTTCGAGATCGCAACAGTATGCCGGTTCGTCCAGTTTCCAGATGATGATCCGGGGAGCCTCATTATCCCATTTGACCTTGAACATTGAAGACATTGTAGCTAACGCATCCGCTAACTGATTCTCTTCTCTTGGAAAGTGCTCAAAGGTTATCTTTGTGAAGTGGGGGATCAGGGTCAACACACATTCTCTGTAAGGAATCAGGTTTGGGTGTTTCGTATCCCACTCTCCCTTGATCTGATTGATCACAAGAGCGGAATCTCCGAAGACACTTAGAAATTTGATCCTTAGGTCGATCGCAGCTTGAAGACCCATGATGCACGCCTCATACTCCGCCATGTTGTTGGTACAGTTGAAACATAGCCGGGCAGTGAGTGGAGTATGAGTACCTTGTGGAGATATGATGATGGCGCCGATACCATGTCCCAAAGCGTTGGAAGCTCCGTCAAAGTGCATAGACCATCGGGATCCCGGTTCAGGTCCTTCATCCGGTCCAGGTACTTCACAATCAGTTACTATCATAATGCTTTCATCCAGAAACTCGAAGTTCATGGACTGATAATCATCTACAGCTTGATGTGCCAGGTGGTCTGCCAATACACTTCCCTTGATGGCTTTCTGGGTTGTGTACTGAATGTCGTATTCCGTCAAGATCATTTGCCATCTTGCGATTCTCCCAGACAGAGCAGGCTTTTCGAATATGTACTTTATCGGATCCATTTTTGAGATCAACAAGGTAGTGTGAGTCAGCATATACTGTCTCAGCCGGCGAGCAGCCCATACCAAAGCGCAGCAAGTTTTCTCAAGCAGTGAGTATCGGGTCTCACAGTCGGTAAACTTTTTGCTGAGGTAATAAATGGCATGCTCTTTTCGGCCAGACTCGTCATGCTGCCCCAGCACACACCCCATTGAGTTGTCCAGCACTGTCAGGTATAGTATCAGAGGTCTCCCTTCAACCGGTGGCATAAGGATAGGTGGTTCTTGGAGATACTCTTTGATTTTGTCGAAAGCAGCCTGACATTCATCGTTCCAGCGTACTACTTGATCTTTCTTCAGCAGCTTGAAGATTGGCTCACAAGTAGCAGTCAGATGTGAGATGAAGCGAGCAATGTAATTCAGGCGTCCTAAAAAGCCTCTGACTTCCTTTTCTGTCTTAGGAACTGGCATCTCTTGAATAGCTTTGACCTTAGCAGGGTCCACTTGAATACCCTTATCACTGACCACGAAGCCTAGCAACTTCCCAGATCTTACCCCGAAGGTGCACTTGTTCGGGTTCAATCTCAGCTTGTATAGTCTCAACCGGTCAAACAACTTCTGCAGATGATCTAGATGCTCTTCCTCAGTCTGGGACCTAGCGATCATGTCATCCACATACACCTCTATCTCGTGATGGATCATGTCATGAAATAAGGCAACCATGGCACGTTGGTAGGTTGCCCCAGCGTTCTTTAACCCGAATGGCATGACCTTGTAGCAGGAGGTGCCCCACTGAGTAACAAATGTAGTCTTTTCCATGTCTTCAGGTGCCATCTTAATCTGATTGTAACCTGAAAAGCCATCCATGAAAGAGAATACCTTGTGCTGAGCTGTATTATCAACAAGGACATCAATGTGAGGTAAGGGGAAGTCATCCTTGGGGCTAGCCCTGTTCAGGTCCCTGTAATCGACACACATTCTGACCTTACCGTCCTTCTTAGGTACCGGCACCACATTAGCAACCCACTGAGGGTAAGAAGTTACTGCAAGGAACCCAGCATCAAACTGTTTCATGACCTCGGCCTTAATCTTCTCAGACATCTCTGGACGCATCCGACGGACCTTTTGCTTAACTGGAGGGCAGTCTTCCTTAGTCGGCAAGTGATGGACCACAATGTCGGTATCCAACCCTGGCATGTCTTCGTAGGACCAGGCAAAGATCTCCATATAATCATGCAGCATCTTGGTTAACCGTTGCTTCACGCTGAGCTCTAGGTTGGCACCAATCTTTACCTCTTTTCTGTCCGCTTCAGTACCCAGGTTTATGGTTTCCACTGGCTCTTCATGGGGTTGAATTGCCCTCTCTTCCTGAAGCAACAGTCTAGCAAGCTCGCCAGGCACTTCGCAATCATCTTCACCTTCGTCTTCGGCTAAGTTGATCGGATTTTCGAAGTCATAATTGGCAGTAGCAGAGTTGTTATCAGTAAGATCCAGAGTGGATTGAAACCTGTATGAGTGAGTGTGTGTGTAAATACAGCTGTTTTGAAAATTATGTAAAGGAAAAGAAAGACAGAAAAGGAACACAATATTTGCAATGCGAAAAATACGTCCAAGATTTTCATTCATGATGTATAAAATGACAGTTTGTATGCCCTCACAAATAGAACCACGGTGCCTCGGGTAAGACACCGGGCCATAGAGTTTATCATTGTTTATTACAAAATAACGAAACAAAGAAATTTATTACTGCGTCACAAAGGTAACAGGGGTATGGTCCTTTGCACTCCAATTGTTCAATTCGTCTTCGGCCGTCGGATAGATCCAGCTGTTGAATTCTGCTTCGTCCACTTCATGATCCTCCCCAACAGCATTTACTCCTGAACTTTTAATAAATACGGGAGGTCTTCCGATCTTCGCTTTCCTCATAGCTCTCTGACCTTCTGTGGTAAAACCCAGCCCAAGTTTATCAGTCTTCTGAGTAAAGTCTGGAAGTTTGCCCCAGTCGGCACATTCGCCCTTCTGAACCACAACCCGGGCATCCTTCAGGGAAGCCATCTTCAAAGGACCACTTGCTTCTGTTGTTTCTGCTGCAATTGGAAACACCTCCTCGAAATGCTGAAAGGGGGTTTCAATAAACTCCTCATCCATCTCAATGTACCTGAAGGAGTTCAGGTGGCTCACCATATATTCTTCCTCTCCTTGCACAGTGACAATCTTCCCTCTGACGGGGTACTTCAGCTTCTGATGCAAGGTAGAGGTCACTGCCCCAGCCTTATGTATCCACGGTCGACCCAGTAGACAAGAGTACGATGGACGGATGTCCATCACATAAAAGGTGGAATCGAACACCTGAGAGCCCACACGAATCGGAATGTCAACCTCTCCATGAACCATCCTCTTTGAACCATCAAAGGCCCTGACGATGATGTTGCTGGGTTTCAATTCCAGGCCTTCACAATCTAGACGATCCAGAGCCTTCTTGGGTAGCACATTCAAAGATGACCCAGTATCAACCAACACATGTGCCAGGGTGGTGCCCCTGCATTCAATTGAGACATGCAGAGCATCATTATGGTCTTTCCCCTTTGCGGTCAAGTCAGCATCTGAGAAACCCAAGCCATTGTCTGCCGTTAGACTTGCCACGCAATCAGTGAACTGGACTGCAGAGGTTTCATGTGGCACATGTGCCGTCTTGAGGAATGAGATTAGGGCCTTTGCATGGGCCTCGGAGCACAGCAATAAAGAGAGCATGGAGATCTTGGAGGGCGTATGCCCCAGCTGTTCCACAACATTAAAATCGCTCTTCTTTATAATCTTCAGAATCTCCTCCATCTCTTGTGGGGAGGCCTCAGCAGCTATGGGTACGGGTGCCTCCATCTGGGCAGGCTCAACTTCAATTCCCTTGCCCCGAGCATTGGATGACTCGGCAGCAGGAGAAACAATCGGATCAGCAGCAGGAACAGATATACTTGCAGGGGTTATGAGAAGTGGTCTTCGGGCAGCAGGCGGTGCAATGTCAGGCGAGAAGTGCCTGCCACTGCGAGTAACTTTGGTTGGGCCAGTGATGTCACAGATGCTGGCGCCAGCGTTGAGCTCTTGTTTAATCCCGTTTACATATACATCTGCCCCATAGTGCCAAGGGACAGCTTTATCAGATACATAGGGTAGGGGCCCTGGAACAGTGATAATAACGGGTGCAACGGTCATAATTTGAACGGGCTTCTTCTGGAGAGCCGGGATCGGATTATTGAAGATAGTCACCACAGAAACTTCTTCCATTGGAACCAGCCGAACAGCAGACTTCTTGAATAGAATCTCCTTGCTATCCATTAAGCTTTGGATGCCTAACTTTAGCAAGGGACAACCAGATGGGGACACGGCACAGAATAGGCAACCCTCACTACAACCCGGAAATAAACCGGCCTGCAGTAGGTTCTTCTTGACGATCTTTAGAGGAGTGGCTAGATCATCCACAGAAACAGCATAAACGTCTTCATCAACAACATTTACCCCATGCTGAGGCATAGGGGCAGTAACTACATTCGGCTTTGCAGGCGCTTCGAATTGTATCTCCTTTGCGTCGATAAGGTCTTGCACCTTATTCTTCAACGCCCAACAGTCATCGGTAGAGTGCCCCGGGCTCTCTGAATGGTAAGCACAACGAGCATTCGGGTTGTACTTGGGAGATGTTGTATTGGGGAACTTCGGGGCTTCCCTGACAGCCACTAAGTTGGTGGCTAGCAACTGTGGCAGAATCTGTGATAGGGTCATGCTTAACCGGGTAAACTCTCGCCGGGGTCTTTCAGCCCTTTGAGGATTATTCGACCGAGGAGCGGCAGCAGGCTTAGCAATCATCACCGCGCTGACAGATTGGCGGTGCTCAGGTCTCTCTGATTTCCTAGAACCATACACGGCACTAGACTCCTTTTTGAATGGTTTCTTTTCCGAACTAGATGATGCACCCTTTGTAATCTTCCCAGACTTCAGCCCAGCTTCAATTCTCTCTCCAGTCAAGATCAAATCAGTGAACCCAGCAGAAGAATTCCCGATGAGATGGTTGAAAAACGGCCCAGATAGGGTCCCCAAGAACATGTCTACCAACTCCCGATCAGTCAATGGTGGCTGCACCCTGCCAGCCAGGTCTCTCCACTTCTGAGCGTACTCCTTAAAACCTTCGCTTGCACCTAACGCCATACCCTGGAGTTGGGTACGTGTAGGGGCAAGGTCGGCATTATATTGATACTGCTTATAGAAAGCAGTAGCCAACTCCTCCCAGTTACGAACCTTGGTCCCATCCAGCTGATAGAACCATTCGAGATGAGTCCCTGAAAGACTCTCCTGAAAGAAGTGGATCCATAAATTCTTGTCCGCAGAGTACGGCTGAATTTTCCGAACATAGGACCTCAAATGCAGCTTGGGACAAGACGCCCCGTCATATTTGGAGAAGGATGGTGCTTTGAACTTGTGGGGGATGATCACACCAGTCGACAAACCCAGATCTCCGAAATCCAGCCCCGGTACCTGTTGAACCTCCATAGCCTTCAACCTGTCTTCCAGTTGTTTGTACCTGTCGTCTGCAGGAGGGTACTGCTCTTCATCAAAATCTGTCTCGTTGTCGGAGACTACTGGAGTAGGAACCTTTACTTCTGCCTGAGAAGGACTCTTGCCAACAGAAGAACCAGCCTCTTCATGCTGCAGAGTATTGCCAAACCTTCGGCCCGAGTTGAACAGAACAGTTCTTCTCTTCTTCTTCTTCTCCTTCTTCAGGAGCATAGCCTTTAGTTCTTCTTGGCCTTTAGCCAGACCCTTGATTAGTTCTTGAAACTGCGCATTCTGCGCCTGGAGAGCCTTGATTGATGTCTCAGTTGATGCAGATTCGGGATTCATGATGCTGAAATAAACAGCGAAGAACTGTAAGCAACCTGAAAAGAGGAAAAACCTGCTATGCACATGATGTATGAAATGCGTATGCAATGCATTCAAGGGTTCGAAAGTTCAAATTTGTTGTAGACAAAAAAGGAACACACGTTATCATTAAAGAAATCATTGTTTAATACATCAAAGCCTCATGGGCAAAAAGTACAAAAATCAAATCAATCCCAAAATACACTGCGCATCCTCTTTGGAGCTATGTAGGTGTTGAGATTCCTCTCTTCATGCAACAGGCGAGTGAGCTCCAAGACCTTCTTTTCGCTGGCATGCAGACTAGTCTCAAGAGAATTCTTTTCTTCTTTAAGCTGGATCCAGCTCTTCTGCATCTCTTCCCAGGACGTGGGCATATCAGGGTGCTGAATAACATGAGACCCTTCCCCTTCCAAGACAGGTTCTTTGATTACCGGGAGCATATGAGGATAAGGCATCACTAACTTCTGGGAGCGGGCTCGTACCCACTTGAGATAAGGCTCCAACGGGATGGAGTTCCTGTGCCCCAGTGTCTTGCTGTCTATCCTACTAGGCATCCTCCAAGCTCTGATAAATCTCTGGCGAAGTCCTTGAGTATTGTTGTCGAAGTCAAAAACTATGTCAGGAATTAACATGTCATGAGGACCATCCCTCCGAGCATAACCAAACTGTCTCCAAGCCAGGCATGGGCTATAAGTAATACCCCCTCTGATTCCAAGTAAAGGAACATTAGGGTACTCCCCGCAACGATCAATGATAGTGACATCTCCTCTGGACCTAGGACACCAATGTATATCTGCATGTGTAAGAGTCATCAACCGTTGTGACCATCTCAAACCCCGCTCATTCTTCAGGACTGATTGTGGAAGGTGCGAAATAAACCACCTTCCCAGGAGGGGAGTGCAACACATAAGGACACCTCTTTTTCTCATGGTTCGAGTGTAACATGAGTGAAGGATGTCCCCCAGCAACGTAGGTATAGGATTCCTGGACATAAAGATCTGGACAGCACTGATATCAATAAGCTGATCTGGGTTAGGGAACAACACCAGACCATAGACAAGGAGGGCCACAACCTCTTCAAAAGCTTGCAAGTCAAGGGAGTTCCAACATTCAAGGGCCTTTTCAAACAGAAACCTGGCTAAGAACCCTTTGATACCACTTCTGACTTCCCAATGTCCCTTGAGGTCAGATGACTGTAGGTGCAAGGCTTTAGCAATCTCTTCAAGCTTAGGTTCCTTTTCTGTACCGTTGAAGGGTAGCTGATCAAGGATAGGGATCTTCAGGAGCCGGGAGAACTCCTCCAATGTAGGTACCAACTGATAGTCCAAGAAGGTAAAGCAGTGATGCAGAGGGTCAAAGAATTGGAACAAGACCTTGATCATATCTTCCTCAATGTTGGTGTTGACCAAGCTGATGAGGCTTCCATGCCTTTCACTGAATGAAGAGTTCTCGGGAATTCTGGATATAAGCTCTTTAAGCTGAGGAGGTACCCTTACAAGACTGATTTGAATTGTCTTTCTACGAACAATTTCCATGTCCTACAAAACAAGAACAAAGATGAAAATCCGAACCCCTGAAATGGTTAGTCAATGCATATGATGCTGGATGATGTCATGATGCTATGATTAAACACACCACAGATATTTAAAAAGACAAACATGTAAGGCACACAAGGCACACAAGACAAGCCCTTAAGGTTTAAGGCCAGCATGGGGTTTGGGTAGTACCCTCTTGAAGTTGGTGGGTTCAACCTGTCCTAATCAAAGTAACCGGGTTCTAAGGTTCCCAATATCACGGGATTGCTTTCATTGTTCATCGTTTCGATTTAGCCACTGAACTGGCGACCGAAATATTCCAGGAAAGCAACCCTCAATTGAGTGTAGTATCGAGTATCAACCAACCTCGGACTGCACCAAAGTCAGTTATCTCACTACCCTAAAGAGGCCAAGATAGTTCAATTAAGGTTCCTAAGGTCTGTTGATGCTTCATGACACCACGCGGAGGCCCCGTACTCTCCTTGACTGAACTCAAGGGTTACCGGTACACACCAAAGTGCCACATCAACGTAGCAGACTGTTTCAACCATGTCGGTATACCCCGCACAGTTCCCTCACAGCCTTGTTGCTACTTTCTAAGAAAGGTATCCTCCAGATCCGGGTTAGGATCTATAGAACTCCCAAGCAACCCACAATAATAAAGCAAGCAAGGAAAGCAATTGAAAACACAGTGATCTTAGTCCTAAGGTACACCTCACTTTAAGTAGTGTCCCCAGCAGAGTCGCCAGTTCTGTGATCGGTGGATCTGGAACTGACTGTTTAACGCTGGTTCGCGAAATGTCGCGGAAGCAAGAGTCGCCACCGTCTTTTATTTTCTCCAAATAGAAAGGACAAAAGCACAGAAAAATTCCTTAAAGAGATTGCTCTCGGTTCGGGAGGTAGGTTATAGAAAGGGAAGGTGTTAGCACCCTTTCTATCCATGGTTATCCACGGGCTCTTAGATACTTGCTCATTTGTGTTTTCAAAAATGGTTTGTTTGCTTTTCAACTGTGGGTTTTAAAAAGTTTCTTTGAAAATTCCAGTTCGACTCTTGTATCGGTCCTCAAGAGTGTTTGAAAAGTTGTTTTGAAAGCTTTTGAAAATGTGTCGGTGTGAAAAGTATTTTTTTTGATTTGTTTGAATTTAGAGCAAGTATCCACGAGAACCTACCTACCCTAAGGAATTCGTCTGTGTAAATGTCCTTTAAAGTAGTGCCATCCCACCATTGAGAGGTAGGTAGCACCACCGTTGGAGGTGTTCGGGTCAATTCGAGGTTCGGGACATGGTGATCACCAGAGCAATGGGAAGACACCTTAGAAGCTACCATCATGCCAGGTTCCCGGATCATGAGGACTTACTAAGACATCCTCTACTCGACGACCACCTTTCGAGGCAAGGCAACAGCGAGGCGTACCCTAGGGGTGGTGTGTGCGAATTGTGTGTCGTTTTCATTGATATTTGTCTTGTCATGTTAAAGTGATCTACGCTTGATTTTATTTAAGTCCATACATTCTTTCATGCTTTTTGTTAACAGTTAATATTTGCGGGAAAGTAAGTTCTAAACTATTACAAATGGCGCGGGTCCACATCGCCAAAATTAAACCGGACCCGATTTGACGGAAAATAAATAAAAGCGAATTAAAAGAATTAAAAGTGCGAGAAGTTTAAGTTACAACGCTTTGGGAGAGATACATAATTATTTAAGCAATAAAATAAATACGCAAATTAAACAATTAAAAATATGGGCGTTGGACCCTTTTGCAAAATTAAAATTAATAAGGAATTAAAATTAAAATTAAATGTTTTTTGGTATTTTTGTGTTTTTTAAGATTTAATGGAAAAAAGAGAATTAATCAAAATTAAAATTGAATGTAAACCCTAATTCTAATGGTTTTTAAACTTATTATGAAAAATATTGAATTTTTAACTAATTTAAACCTAAGTTAATTTACATGCATTTTTTTATTTATGAAAGTAAATAAAATAAATATTATTATTGTAAAAAAAGGAAATTAAAAGGAATAAAATTAACAATTAAACCTAAATTCTATATTTTTGGATTTTTAGTTATAACAAAGAATTAAAATTAAAACCTATTTAATACTAAATTTATTACAAGCATTTATTTATAAAAATAATTAAATAAATAAATATCATATTTTTTGCCTTTTCTGATTTTTTTATGATGTTTTTTTCATATTTTTGTAAAAAATAATAATTAGTTTAAACAAATAAAGAAAATAAAATAAGAATTAAAAATAAAACAAGAAAAATATAGAGAAAGCAAACCAGGGGGGGTTCAGGCCCCAAAGTGGAGGTATAGGCCTTAGAATGCTGGCCCATTTAGCTTTGAATTCGTTGACTTTTGTGCAAGCATGTTGTGCGTGGACTATGGTACATGGTGCTCTTCAGATCTAAGCCTTTGGTTTGATCTCCAGGGGGACGTGTCACGCTTGATGGTGAGGGACTATGGTGGTTGTCTACATAAGCGCTGCATGTGAATATTAGAAGAAAAATAATATTAAAGTTATACAGGCCTGGGACTCGAACCCAGGTCTTGGACGTTATTGCAATCACCAACTGCCAGCTGAGCCACTACACGTATTTGTTAATTAAACATACAATCAATATAATAAAAAAAAACAATGCGTTAGTGCTGGAAAACGCGCGAACTTTTAAACCAACGAATCACTGGTTGCCACGCTTCATCGTCTCCACCACCCCTGTAAAACAAAACACAATAGCAACGGTTTTCAACGCGTTGCAGAAGGCAGGCTATTGGAAAATAGCGAATAGGGCTATGACGTCCATAAATTGATCGCGAATGGTGTTTCTTGTTCGTTGGAGCATGCTGGTTTGAATGGTCATGGTTTCGTGGACTAATTTTGCTTGGTTTCAGAAACCCTAAATACAAGCTCTGAAAACCCTAAAGCTTGATCATGGTGAAATCACGTATATGGCATAAAAACGAAATTAACTTGCATGGTTAGTTGTAGAAACTCATAACAAACATGAATCAAGAGACAAAAATTACAAATTATGCACAAATCATGATGCACGGTTCTGAAAATTTCTTGACACAGTTGAGGTTCGTTTTACCAATTCTTTGCGTGTTGATGGATGTTTGGGATTGGAATCGCTTCTGGGAACCTTGAGGAAGCTATCTGAAAAGGAATTAGGCTTTGAATCGTCCTTTAGAGTGGTTTTCAGAATTGCTTTTTTGACAAAAAATTCCAAGTTTGTAAATGTATTTCCTGCGCAGCTTAGAGTGTCCTGTGGTTAGGGTTTGATTCATGTTTATGTACTCAGGCTATTAGGTCACAAAAACTCAATAAAATCCATGGCATTGATGGTTTTGCATATTTGATTTTCTTAAGATCTTTTCAAATCTTTTTCACATGGTTTTTGTACCAATTAGCAACCAATCACCCCAAATCTTCCCTAATTTACATTTGCACGAAATATTGACCTTAAAACATGCATAAAAAGATTTTTTAGGTCAAGTTTTATATTTTCTACATATTTAAATGATTTAAATGAATTAATATAAATAATAATTCAAATAAATAAATAAAAAATGATAAAATACTTCCCTTTGGGCCAAGTGGTCGTGCACATGCTTGGAATGATGAATCATGAAAGAAAAATGGGCCCATTAGCAATTTTAGGTCATTTGGATCAAAGTTGACTTTTCAAAATATCCAAAAATTTCCCAACTTCCACAAGGCATAACTTGCTCAATTTTTAAGCTTTTCTCATGTTCTTGGACATTTTGGAAAGGTCTTTGAGTCCTCTAACCAATGCCTTTGGTCCCATGTCATTTTGATTTACCAATCTCAAGTTATGGTCTTTGACTTAAAGTCCCTTTTTGTTGACTTTTGAAAATGACCTATAATGTTGAAATTGATAACTTTTTGTGAGAGCATTTCTTGGACTTGAAGTATGAAGATGAGTTGTAGTAAATGTCTTTCTCTTCAAAATGAGCTTTGGATGGAATTTTTCTGATAATCCATGTGAAAGTTATGCCCTGGTCAATTTCAGTTGACTTTTTCAGCTGTCCAAATATAGTAACTTTTGCATCTCTGATTATTTCTGAGCCAAATTTTGAGAATCATGATCAAGCATTGATCAAATGATGTTTGTGGCTTCAAAATGATATGTTGACCAAAAATTTGAACTTTTGACTACCAAATGACCATTTTGCCCCTACAGTTGACTGCAGTGCAATTTAGGGTTTTGACTGTGCAATTTTGAGCTGAATGCCTTGAAACTTGATATGAGGATACTTGACCATCTTTGTAAGCATGTGAGACTTGGTTGGGCCTTCGAAAACTTCCTTTTCTTGATCAGAATGCAAACCCTAGCTTTGACTGTGTAGGAGACAGTTGGACTGTGCAACCCTTGGGGAATTTTGTGACTTGGCTTGGCAATTTATTGAAGAATATGGGAGGGCAAATTTTGGGGTACAACACTTGAAAGAAATGAATCCAGAGATTTTTATCTGCCGTATAGGGTTGAATCTTTCTCACATAAGACCTGAGATGCATTTTGGGACAGGACAGCCCATCATACCTCACAAACACTGGCACTTTGAATTTCGGGGGAATCACTATCCCGGCAACCAAACCCATGTCTTCAAAATCCAAACCCGGTACCCTTTGCAATTCCATGGCAGCCAATCTGTCTTCTAAACCTTTATATTTGTCATCAGCTGGAGGATACTGCTGGTCAGAATAATCTTCATCCTCTTCAACTTCTTCCTCTTCCGCATCAGACTCAGAAGGTGCCGCAACCCGATCTCTTTTACTAGTCCCCTCATCAGAAGTAGGAGGAAATTCAAGCACTCTCCGAGCTTCTCTGTCAAATCTTCTCCCCAAAGTAGCCACTCCGACCCTCTTTTTCTTCTTCACTGGGTCCTTGTTCTCCAAATGAGCCTTGATGTCTTCTTGACTCTTAACCAAAGTCATCAAGAGTTGCTGGAACTGTGCATTCTGAGCCTGTAGATCTTTGACTGTTTGCTCAAGATCCATCCTACTGAAATAAACAGCAGATAGATAAGGAAACCTGGAGTGAGACCTGCTTATGCACATGATGAATGGTATGTTGATGCATGTAATGCATTCAAGGGTTTAGGACATTCAAAATTGTTTCAGACAAAGAAGAACGCACGTCATATTAATAAGAAGAAATTTGTTAGTACATGAATGCCCCATGGGCCAAATATTACAAAATAAACTTCTTAAGGTAGAAAGACATTGCGCATCCTCTTTGGTGCGATGTAGGTATTGAGGACCTCTTGCTCGTGGAGTCGGCGGGTAAGCTCTAGAACCTTCTTTTCACTGGCGTAGTAGCTAGCTTCAAAAGTGTTCCGTTCCTCCTTGAGCTGAATCCAGCTTTTCTGCATTTCCTCCCACGATGTAGGCATGTCTGGGTGTAGGATGGTATAGGGAACCTCTCCTTCATTGACGGGCTCTTTAATCACTGGGAGTACATGAGGATAAGGCATCATTAGACTTTGGGCTCGGGCTCGTACCCACTTGAGATAGGGCTCAAGAGGGATGGAGTTCTTGTGTCCCAGAGTCTTGCTATCGACCTTGTTGAGTTTTCCCCAAGCTCTGATGAATCTTTGGCGAAGTCCTTGCGCATCGTTGTCGAAGTCAAAAACTAGGCTAGGAATCAACATGTCATGAGGGCCATCCTTCCGTGCATATCCAAATTGCCTCAAAGTTAGGCAAGGGTTGTAGGTGATACCTCCTCTAATTCCAAGTAAAGGAACATTAGGAAATTCTCCGCAACGATCGACGATGATGACATTTTCTCTGGACCGAGGACACCAATGCACATCAGAATAAGTGAGAGTCATCAATCGTTGGGACCACCTTGTACCTTGGTCATTCTTCAAGACAGATTGTGGAAGGTGCGAAATAAACCACCTTGCAAGGATAGGAGTACAGCACATGAGAACACCCCTCTTTCTCATTGTTCGTGTGTAAAATGAGTGAAGGATGTCCCCAAGCAATGTTGGTATGGGATTTCTGGACAAGAAGATTTTGACGGCGTTGACATCTACCAATTGGTCAGGATTTGGGAACAAGACCAACCCATAGATGAGAAGAGCTACAATCTCCTCAAAAGCTTGTAGGTCTAGAGAATTCCAGCATTCTTGTGCCTTCTCAAACAAGAATTTTGCTAAGAATCCTTTGACGCCGCTTCTGGTTTCCCAATGCCCCTTGATTTCAGATGGTTGTAGATGTAGTGCTCGAGCAACATCTTCAGGCTTTGGTTCCTTCTCCGTACCGTTGAAGGGTAGTTGATTAAGGATAGGGATTCTTAGGAGTTGAGAAAACTCCTCCAAAGTGGGAACCAACTGATAATCAGGGAAAGTGAAGCAATGGTGAAGAGGGTCAAAGAACTGGAATAGCACTTTCATCATGTCTTCTTCAATGTTGGTGTTGACTAGGCTGAGCAGTCTACCATGTCTTTCACTGAAGGATGAATTTTCCGGAATTCTTGAGGTGATCTCCCTGAGTTGAGGAGAGATTCTCACAAGGTTGACTTGAATGGTATTTCTGCGAGGGATTTCCATGTCCTACAAAACAAGAACAAAGATGAAGATCCAAAACCCTTGAAATGGTTAGTGAATGCATATGATGTTTTATGATGTTTATGATGTTTATGATGTATGCACAAAACATATGTACAAGCAAATCACACCAAACCCTAATTTCAGGTTTGCATGGGGTTCCATAGGTAAGTACCCTCTTGAGTGTAGTTGGCTTAAAAACCTGTCCTATAAATAGTAACCGGGTTCTAAGGAGCTCAATATCACTGGATTGTTTTCAATGTTCATTGTTTTGGTTTAGCCACTTAACTAGCGACCAAAATATTCCAAGAAAACAACCCTCAATGAGTGTAGTATCGAGTATCTACCAACTTCGGACTGCACCAAAGCCGGTCATCTCACTACCCCTAATAAAAGGCCAAGATGGTCAAGTAAGGTTCTAGGTCATTAGTGCTTAGTGACATCACTCAGCGGCCCCGTACTCTCCTTGATTGAACTCAAGGGTTACCGGTACTCACAAATATGTCGCACTAATATAGCTATTGCTTAGACCGTGTCGGTATACCCCGCACAGTTTCCACAACGTATTGCTATCTATGAATGTTTCCCAAAATCCGGGTGGAGGATTGTAAACCCAAACAATAGAGCCAAAGTATAAAGCAAACAAATCAAACAATTAGTCATGCAAAGGGGGTGATCTAAGCCCTAAGGTTACTCCACTTTAAAATGGTCCCCAGCAGAGTCGCCAGTTCTGTGATACGGTGGAAGAACTGACTAGGGTTTCGCGTTTGTTTTCGCAAATGTTTCGGTTGAGCAAGAGTCGCCACCGACTTTTTATTTTATCCTAAGGAAAGGTTTAAAAAGCACAGCAAAAACCTTTGAGATTTTTCTTGGGTTCGGGGAGTAGATTATAGAAGGGGAAGGTATTAGCACCCCTTCTATCCATGGTTATCCATGGGCTCTTAGGTACTTGCTTAGATCAACTTGCCTTGGTTTTCAATTGTTTGAAATGGTGCTTTGTGTGTGGCTTTGAAAATGTTTTGAAAAGATGCCTTGTATTAGGCTAACCTTGTAACAATTCTTTACTCGAATGTTTTACAAAAGGTGTTTTATCTTTTAAAAGGTGTTTCAAGGGTTTGAAAAGTTGATTTTTGAAAGTGTTTGTGAAGTGGGTTTTGAAATTAGGCAAGTGTTTTCTTGGAAAGTTGGCAAGTACTTAAGAGTTTATCTACCCTAAAGTTTTCTCAAAGACTTTTGTCATGTTTTAAACCTTTTGACAATTTTGTTCCCACCATTGCATTTGGTGGACAATCTTGCCTTAGGAGATGTAAGGGACAGGCGCGGGTCGTCGTTTAGACCATAATTGCAATATTGTTAAATGTCTTTGGGCAATTTTCTTTAAGGGACTTGATCATTTGTTTTTGTTTGCTTTGAAAAGTTTTATCGAGGGACTATGATCATTCAAATTGTTTGCTTTGCCCAAAGAAGTTCAACATACAATATGGCCCATTTTTGAAAGGCAACAAGTGGAATACCCTAGGGGTGCAAGTGTGATATGTGTTGTTTATTTTCATGCTCATTTATCTTGTATTAGGTCCAACTATTTTGTTCATTTTTATTCGCATACAAAACCCTAATTCTAGCATAGTATGTTAAAAAGCGATAAAAGTGCGAAATTTAAATTCCTACGCTATTACATCACAATAATATAGGGAGGGGGGTACAATGTTTCAAATGGGGGTTATTTGGACAAGAATTTAAATCTAAGCTATTACATCATTTTGAATATTTGCAAGGTAATTTAATTGCACAATTAAATAGAAATGAGATAAATATGCAAAATGCTAAAAGAAAGTTTTTATATGTATGAGAAAGTATTGTTTATGTAAAATAAAATAAGAAAATAAAAAGGTATTATTTTTGGAGTATTTTCATACTTAGGGCAAAAACCCTAATTTTAATCAAAATGAATATTAATTAATTAATCCACATAATATTTATTATTTACATACAAGAATAAAATAAAATATGGTATATTTGTAAAAAAGGCATTTTTTAGTATTAAATATAAAAAAATATAATATGTACATTATTTGATATTTTATTCTAAATATATTAATAAATATGTTTTTATATTTACATTATTTTAAATATGTATTATGAATAAGTAATAATAATATTTAATATTTTTTAGAAAATGATATTTTTTATATAAAATATTTTCAGAGGGTAATATAGAGAATAAAAATGAAAATAAAAATGTATTTACACTATTTTTCCATTTATCTAAATGATAATATGTATTTATTTATGTATAAATCAAAAGAAAATCAAATAAATACCAAATAAAATCAAAAAATGATGAGAAAAATATTTTCAAAAATTTATCATGCTGAGAAAAAATAAATGAATCAAATAAAAAAAGAAAATGTCAAAAATCATAAAAAATAAAGCAAATGGGCTCGGGGGGTATGAACATGGAAATAGGGTGTGAAAAGAAAATAGTTCCAGGCCCAGCCCAGACCACTTCTTCTTCAACCTCTGTACAACAAAACGCGCGCCTGCAAGCTTCGTTTGAAATCCTGATTCTTTGATTTTTTGAACAAACTTCCAACACAAAAGATGTTAAGCATGAAACCACGATTCCAAATATGTAAAGAACATCTCCTAACTCTCAAAAATGAGAGAGAATTTTAGTGATCCCAAATCTTAACCTAAGTTTCCTGTCATTTTCAAACTCTAAATTCTCTCTACTCAGGCAAAAGAAATGAAAAGTAAAGACATGGACATGTTCAGTGGCATGAGTATGACATTATTTCTTCACAAACTTAAGACTAATGATGCATAATAAGAGAGATACGAATTCAAACTTTTACCTATTCAGTTGAACTTCTATCTGGAGATGTAGGAACTTTCAGTGCAAGGTGGTGATTGGAAAAGCTTCCTTGAGGTTCAGGGATGCTATTCCAATGTCTACTTTGTCTTGAAAGCTTCTGAATCAAGCTGTAGAACTTCACCTGCAAGTCAAAGATGTGAAAATGGTGGAAGTGGTTAGAGCAATTACAGATCGTGCCTTAATATGACTAGTGTTTTGCGTTCGTATTCGCACTTGTGCGGTTGAGCAAGAGTCGCCACCGACTTTTTATTTTATCCTAAAGGAAAGGTTAAAAAAGCACAGCAAAAACCTTTTGAGATATTTCGTGGGTTCGGGGGGTAGATTATGAAAAGGGAAGGTATTAGCACCCTTTTCATCCATGGTTATCCATGGGCTCTTAGTTACTTGGTTTTTTAGATCACTTGCCTTGATTTTCGATTGCTTGAAAATGGTGTGTGTGTGGGTGCTTTTTGAAAATGTTTTGGAAAAAGATGCCTTGTCTTAGGCAACTAATGTATTTGACTCGTGATTGAGTGTTTTACAAAAGTGTGGATCTTTTCGAAAAGATGTTTCAAATGTTTTTGAGAGTTTGTTTGAAAGTGTTGTGGATTGTGGTTTTTGAAAAGAAGGCAAGTGTTTTTGCAAATTGATCTCAAGTAACTAAGAGTTTTGTCTACCCTATTGTACTCAAAGGTTTTTGTTATGTTTTAACCTCTTTTAACAATTTTGTTCCATCATTGAAATTAATGGACAATCTTGCGTTTAGGAAGTTTATTCGGGACGGGCGCGGGTCATCGTATGGACCATGAATGCAATGATGCCAAGTGTCTTTGGCAATTTTCTTTGAAGGGACTATGATCATTCCGTTTAGGCAACACTTTGAGACTTATGATCATTTGATTTTGTTTTGCCAAAGATACTCGACGTGCAAGCATGGCCCATTTTGGAAGGCAACGTGTGGGATTACCCTAGGGGGTGCAAGTGTGATTGTGTATTGATTACATGTATTTGTCTTGTATTAGGTTATCTAGCGTTTGATTTTATGTACATGCAAACCCTAGGTCTAACCATGGTATAATTGGAAAACTGTAAAGTGCGGAAATGTAAAATCTACGCTATTACAAAATAGTGTCCGGGAGTGGGGGGTATAAATGTACAAAGGGGGATGAGACTTATAGTATCCAATAAGTTACAACCAAATCGAATTTGCGATCAAAATGTAAATATCGAATACATAAATATAAGATAAACAAATGTATAGGAGCAACATGAATGTATTGTGTAAGTGTAAGTGTAAGTGTGTATATGTATTGTATGTAATTATTTACAGGTGCGAAATGTGAAATTGGAGCGTATTAGGGTATTTGACCTAAATATGTATTTAGTGAATCTTGGATTCGTATATTTGAAATATGTATAAAAAAAGAAAATGTTTTAATTGAATGTTCAAGTATAAAATGTATCATGGTTTATTATATACAAAAAGTGTGTTAATTAAGTGTTTTAAGAATTTTAATATTAGAAAAATATGTATTTTATCAATTATGTACAAAGATATATTTTAATTAAAAAATGTTTTCAATTTTAATCATATGATAAAAATGTATTTTTATACAAAAAGTATTAAATGTCCAAAACTAAATTATGTATGTTAAAAAGTATTTTTAAATTGTTATGTATAAATATAATTTAAATTAGGTATTTTAAATAAAAAAGTGTT
Organism: Vicia faba; assembly: GCA_948472305.1. NCBI lineage: Eukaryota > Viridiplantae > Streptophyta > Magnoliopsida > Fabales > Fabaceae > Vicia > Vicia faba. The sequence goes on along the minus strand of OX451741.1, from coordinate 265,834,916 downwards.
TTTATATACTTTAGCATTAATGTGATTTTTTTTGTAAAGAATAAAGAAAATATGGTTTCATAATAAAAAGAAAAGAAGTTAGTGTTAACATAGAATGTTTTTGTTGAAGAAAAAAAAAAGAGCAATTCAATGGGCCTCAGAGAAACTTGAAACGGGTCAGGCCCATTGCTTGAAACGATTTTTCTTTAGGGTTGAGATTTTGTTTGTTCAGAACGAAAGCTTAGGGTTTGTAGCGCGCCGTTTGTAGCTGTATTGTCTACAACACTGGCAAACTATTAAATGTACACCAAAAATCTCAATAGTGGAACTGTAAATTTTCATTAAAAAAATTTTCTAGTACATCAAGAATAAAGATGCAGAAAGAGTTCGTTTTGATTATATAGTTGATCCACTGTCGCACACGGATCAAAAATGAGTTATTTTAAAATGCAATATAACGATAATGGCTCGAGTCGTATCGCAAGGATTCTTGATTTTATTATTAACTAATAGAGATCAAATGGGGGTTGCTTTTAGGATCAATTTATAACACGAAATAAGTGATAATCAAAATAAGTTGAAAATTCAATCTGCTGATTCGGTTCCTACCTATCATCGGCTATCGTAATTCCAATTCCCTAAGCGGATTGTTTATTCCTATTCGAGTACAAACTCAGTGACAAGTGCAATGAGAATAGTGTGATGTAAGTTCCTATTATCCGAATTAAGCCTCGTGAATTAAGCAAACATGAATTAATCGGACACGGTAACGAATTAAGCAAATGTTGACGTGACTGTGGTTAGGATCATACAATCAATCGAATTAAATCAATATACTCCATGCAATTTGAATTAAGCATACAAGAACATAGATTAATATTGAACGAAATAAAAGATGAATTAGAATTATTATAACCTCAAGGTGTCAGAACCTGAAAACATCAGATTGTCAGGATGAATTAGTTCTCCATGAAAATTCGTACAAAAACCAAAAGTAATTATTCTCAATAATCAAAAGGTTACAATCAACAGTGTGTGGCTGCCTAGGTATACGTGCACATAAGAGAATTCGAGTCAAGACCCAACTGGGTCAAAAACATAATCAGGCCCAAAACAAATGACCCAAAACTTAAATAAATCTAAAATTGCAACTTCAACGACTTTTTCAACCTTACTACAGTCCGAATCAGCTTTTAGCCACAACTAGAAAGTTGCAGACCTTTCTCTTAACTTTCCAACGCATGATCAAACGCCTTAATCCGATTTCTCTAACTCCAGTTATGAATGTTTCCACGAATGCTGCAAATGTTGAAAATAAAGTACAAAAATCAAATTAAAACAAAAATAAATTAAATTGGAAAAATATTATAAAATATAAAAATAAATAAAAAAAAGTATAGAAATACTTAAATTCAAATATTAAAGAATGTGCATTAAAATACACTGGTCAATAGTGCATGAGTTGAAGTCCACAAGAATCCTACAAAACAACAATATTCAATTTTTAAGAATTGGTAATTTATGATACCTGCTTTTGATGAATACCACAGGGACGTCCTAGCTCAGTCCACACATCCTGCATAAAACAGGAAACATGATATACACTTTGTTTTAGATAAATAATAAAAATCAAGTGGGAGAAGTGAAAGCACAAGAAAATAATCTGATAAAAGCATAACAATTTTAATTGAATGTAAAGCTTACCTGTGGGGATGCACCAAATGGAATGTGCTGGGAGCCAACAGTGAAGTACAATTATTTTTGCTGGGAGCCAACAGTGAAGTACAATTCTTTCTAAATGTTAAATTGTAATTCATAGTGTCGAAAAGATTTGATTTGTTTAGATTTAAATAGATTTGATTTAAGTTTAGAATATATTAGATTTGATTTAGTAACAAATAGATATTTTGGGCTTTGGGCTTAGGGTGTAAGCTCAATTATAAGTAGAGGGAGTAACCCCTATTTTTTGTAAGCAAGTCAAGCAAGTCATTCACAGTATTTTGCAGTTGCAAAGTGAATAATAAAGTTTTCACAGTTTGTGAGCAGAGAGAAACTCTACAGAAATTATTTGTCTTGTCTTCTTTTCTTTGTTTGTCTCATAATTAAATTGTCATTGTGGTAGAAATTCATCATGGAATTTGGTGGATTTCCAACATCTGGTATCAAGAGTTTTGTTTCGATTCAAGGGAAGTGTCAATCAAGAACGATTGAAGAATTCACGATGACAAGTTATGGGAATGTAAACTATCCAGCAACGCTACCAATTCTGAAAGTTGACAACTACGAGAATTGGTGCAAACAAATGAAAGTCTTATTCAGGTGTCAAGGTCTTTGAGACCTTGTAAAAGATGGAGTAGAAGCGCTTGGAGAAAATGCTTCAGAAGAAGAAAAGAAGAAATACACAGAATCTGAGAAGCTGAGTTATAAAGCATTATTTATAATTCATCAATGTGTCATCCCAGACAATTTCGAAAAGGTTAGTGATTCAGAATCTGCAAAAGAAGCTTGGGAAATCCTTGAGAAGTCTGTTGGAGGCACTGAGAAGGTGAAAGAAGTGAGGTTACAAACTCACAAAAGGACGTATGAACTGCTTCAGATGGAAGACAGTGAAAGCATATCTGATTTCTTCACTAGAGTTACAAAACTAGTAAATCAAATCAAGATATGTGGAGAAACGTTAACAACAAGAGTTGTTGCTTCGAAGATCTTGAGATCTTTAGCTCCCAAGTTCGACCACATAGTGGTGGCGATAGAAGAGGGGAAAGACTTATCGAAATTGACAAAGGAAGAGCTTCAAGGGACGCTTGAATCTCATGAACAAAGAATGAACGAAAGAGTTGCAGGCAAATCGAAGAGTGATGTGGCCTTGCAGGCACATTCATCAACAGAAACCAAAGGCAAAGGAAAGTGTTTCGACAGAGGTAGAGGTGGCTACAACAAATCGAATGCTAGAGGAAACCAGATCGAAGGAAACGTGTCAAATCAAAGAAGACCATACCAAGGCAACCAAAGAGGTGGTGTTGTAAATAGAGGAAGAGGTGGTGGTCAAAAACCTGATAAGAGTCACACTCAATGTTACAATTGTCAGAAGTATGGTCACTATTCGAGTGATTGTCTAGAAAAACGAAAGAATCAAGAAAGTGATGCAAAGCTTGTAAAACATGAAGAAGAAGAAGAAGAGATGATGATGATGGTCACAACAAGAGATGAAGATAGATTCAAGGACCAATGGTACTTGGATTCAGGATGTTCATCACATATGTCTGGAAGGAAAGACTGGTTTGTCAATATAAAGCCCTCAATAAAAAATATGGTAAAATTTGCAAATGACAATACCCTAGTAGCTGAATGTATTGGTGATGTTATGATTATGAGGAAAGATGGCAAGAGGTCGGTAATTTCCAATGTGTTGTACATACCAGGCATGAAGAGAAATTTTCTTAGTATAGGGCAGTTGGTCGAAAAGAATTATAAAGTATCAATCGAAGATAAGATGATGAGAGTCGTTGATGCAAATGGGAGATTAATCTTGAAGGCCCATATGTCTCAGAATCGAACCTTCAAGATTGAACTAAATGTGATGGAGCACAAGTGCCTTTCGACTGCAGCTAGCAGAGATGAATGGATATGGCATTATAGACTAGGCCATCTCAACTTCAGAGACATCAGAGATTTGAAGAGAAGAAATATGGTTTCAGGATTGCCAGAAATCGACATTCCAAACGAGGTATGTGAGGAATGTGTGCAGGTGAAGCAACACAAGAATAGCTTCAGCAAGGATGCAGGAAGAAGGTCGAAGGCAAGTCTTGAAGTCATATACTCTGATGTATGTGGACCAATCCAGGTGGATTCGATGGGAGGTAACAAATACTTTGTTACATTCATAGATGATTTCAGTAGAAAGTTATGGGCTTACCTGATCAAGAAGAAAGGTGAAGTGATCAAAGTATTTGCCAAGTTTAAGTCTATGGTCGACAGACAAAGCGGTCGAAAGCTCAAAGTTTTGAGAACTGATGGTGGTGGAGAATATGTGTCGAAAGACTTCGACAGACTATGTGAAAAGGAAGGGATTATGCATGAGGTGGTGCCACCCTATACTCCACAATAAAATGGAATTGCAAAAAGGAAGAATCGAACCATCATGAATATGGTGAGAAGTGTGTTGAAAGGAAAGAATTTACCTAAAGAGTTTTGGGGTGAAGCTGTTTCGACTGCAACATACATTTTGAACAGATGTCCCACGAAGAAGCTAGAAGGAATTACTCCAGAAAAATGTTGGTCTGGTGTGAAGCCTAGCTTGAGTCATCTGAAGGTATTTGGATCTATTGCACATAGACATGTGCCAGATCAGTTGAGAAGAAAACTTGATGACAAGTCAAGTCAAATGATTCTAGTTGGATATCATTCGACAGGAGGCTACAAGTTGTTCGATCCAGTGAAAAAGCAGATTGTGATCAGCAGGGACGTGATCATAGATGAGTTTAAAGAATGGTATTGGACTGATAATGTCAAGAAAGATTCAGTGGGAATCCTTCTTGAAGAGCCAGAAACTCAAGTCGAAAGAGAAGTTCGACAAGAGGAACCAGCAGATATACCAAGTACAAGCAGGCCTCAAAGAACAAGACGCATGCCTGCAAGATTTCAAGATTGTGTGATTACATCATATGATGTAATAGATAATGAAGGTGAGCTGGTACATTATGCTTTCTATGCAGATGTCGAACCTGTTAATGCAGCTGAAGCATTAAAGGATTCAAAGTGGGTAAAAGCAATGAACGAAGAAGTGAAGTCTATCGAAGACAACAACACTTGGTCACTTGTTGAATTGCCTCAAGGCAAGAAGGCAATTGATGTCAAGTGGATATACAAAGTGAAAACGAATTCGAAAGGTGAAGTAACTCGACACAAAGCAAGGCTTGTGGTGAAAGGATTTCTACAGAAAGAAGGAATAGACTTCGATAAAGTTTTTGCAACTGTTGCTAGGATCGAAACAATCAGGTTGATTGTTGGTCTAGCAGAAATAAACAGTTGGCACATATGTCAGATGGACGTGAAGTGTGCATTCCTAAATGGACCCTTAGAAGAAGAAGTTTATGTTAAACAACCAGTTGG